>VDFB02034336.1:0-13169 GCA_007258455.2 Sequoia sempervirens | reverse complement strand
ACGTCATTCAAATTTGAAGTCAAACGGAGTTGGGGAAGTCATGAAACTGAGCAATTACTATAAATAGTAAAACACCTTCAGAAACATGCTATAAATAGCAAGTCAGCACGAGATGGCAGTGTGAACAGCTTAATTAGGTCATGAGGATCCTATGCTTAAAATTTCAGATCAATCCAAGATTCAGAAGGGTGAAAATCATAAACTTACTAAATATAGCAAACTAGGGCAAGCAAGCTAAAAAATGGCTAAGTTTGAACAAATTCCTGCTCAGCCTGTCAAATACGCCCAAGGTGAAGTTGGCAAAAGGATGAAAAATTTCAAATGTTGATAAATCTTACTCAGCCCCCAAAATGCGCCCTGTTATGGTGTGAGGCCAAGAAAAATTCTAAGGCATTGAAGTTAAATCCTCCTGCTACCCCTCAATGCGCCCTCAAGGAGAGATGGTGATAAAAAAATTCTAAGGCATTGAAGTTAAATCCTCCTCCTACCCCTAAATGCGCCCTCATCTCAAGATGGAGTGTGGAAAATAGTTAAGTGTTGGCTTATTCCTGCATGAACCCCAAAATGCGCCCACTCTTCATGAAGACATATAAAAAGTTTCTAAGTCAAAGTTAAATCCTCCTTGACGCCCTAAATGCGCCCAAGTGAGCTAGGAAAAAAACAAAAAATGTTTAAGTCATGGAAATTCCACCTCCACACCTCAAATGCGCCCAAGCTAGAAGATAGGGATGAGAAAATATTCTATGTGTTAAAAGTTCCTCTAGACCCATCAAAATGCGCCCAAGCTTGTGAAGGGGTATGGAAAAGTTTCTAAGTATGCAAAATGGAAGCTCCACTAGTAAAATGCACCCAACTTGCATGATGGCACCAAGAAATTCCTAAGTGTTGAAAATTTGAAGCTCCTACCCTCATATGCGCCCTAGCAAGGAAGGAGGGTAAAAATTTACTAAGTGTTGAAAATTTGAAGCTTCTGCCCTCATATGCGCCTTGGCTGCTTGAGTTTGATGGAAAATTTTACTAAGTGCTTGAAATTGGAAGTAGACATGGTGAAATGCGTCTCAACTTGGGTGAGAGAGTTAGAAAAGTTTCTAAGGCATTTAAACTTGAAGCTTGACCTCCTAAATGCGCCCAACCTTGAAGAGAAGAATGTTGAAAATTTCTAAGGCAAATAAACTCAAAGCTTGAAGGGTCATATGCACCTAAGAGTTGAGGAGGAAGTTTGAAATTTTCTAAGTGTTCAAAGCTTGAAGTAGTTACCTCTATATGCGCCTTGACTTGTGGAAGGAGTTGGAAAATGTTCTAAGTATTGGAAATTGAAAGTGGAAGCCCCTATATGCGCCCATGCTAGTGATGTTATTTGAAATTTTTCTAAGGCATAAAATTCCACCTCTAGGGGAAAATACGCCTAAGCTTGAAGAAGTGATGAAATTTTCTGAGACATGGATAAAATTGGCAAGGAGGAGTCAGAGTGTGCCAGTTTCATGAGATTGAAGGAGATTTTCAAGGCAGAGCAAGGAAAATATGCCCAGGGATGAAAAATGAAGATAAATTTGTTGGCAAAATATTTTTCTAAGGTTAAAATTCAAAAAATTAAATCTACCCCTTCGTCTGTAGACACATGAATTTGGCACTTTCTAAAGGGAATTTTCTTCTGGATATTGGATATTTTCAACAAGGATGTGATTTTAAAGTTTTCCACACCTTGCCGAAGATTTTAAGATGAAGATTTTTGATGGGCGCCTGGTTGATAAAATCTTCTAAGGCAGAACAAAATAAAAAATTTCTCAAGCAAGAAGAGAAATAAGGTGCCTTGGCTAAAAGTTGGAGCTGGATACTTAGGTAATTTTTGATGAAATTGTTGGAGGGGGAAATATTCTTCCAAGCCAGAGTGACGATATGAAAATTTTCTAAGGCAGATGATGAAACAGGAGTCTTCTAAAATGCGCCCTCAGAAAGGAGAAATTTGTCTAAGGCATGAAGAATGTGAAGCTAAAGTGAAACTCAAATATCAGGATGAAGGCGTCAAGATGGCATGCAGATGTTGAAAAGCTATGAAGAAAGCAAGGTTTGCTAGAAAAGAAATGTTCCAGAGATCAATCAACCTTGGAAATCAGAGTATGAAAATCAGGTAAGTGAGGTGAATTTATATTATGAAGTGTTCTGATGCTCTTCTCTTGCTTGTTTTGTAGGGTGAACACCAAGGCCAAGGCATGATGACTTGGGGAGATGGAGCGAGTACTTGGAAGAAATGGCTAAGTGTTGACCCAATATGCACTTGGCTCAGGTAGGCGAGTGGCAAAGGAGAATAGGTCGAGTCCAAGATTGGAGAATCCTTCAAGATGAGGATGAAGAAATGATGAAGACCTAGGCGTTAAAGAGTCATCTTCAAGCACTAAAACGCCCTCAAGGCTAAGGATGAGGAGTGAACAAAAGGCTTCAATGTTAAAGAATGACAACGGAATGGGCTAAAGAGCGAAGCAAAGAAATTCTCCTTAAGTGTAAAGTCCTTCGATGACCCAAAAGATGTTCTCCAGCATGCTTCGTACAACTCAAGATGCAGTGGCAGGAAGGAGGAAAATCACCATCAAACAAGTTAAAAAGTTACAGCCTTGGAGTCAGATCGAGAATGTGCCTGCCATACCCTTTCAAGAAGTTGAAGCCACAATGATCAGACTCATCCAGTTTGCAGTCAGGAAGAAGAACAGTGTGAATGCATTTACAAACAGGAATCTTCTAGAAGATGGTGGACATTAATTACTCATTTATCACTCCACTCTTCTTAGTGGCGGTTTTTGGGGTTAGGGATTATGTGGCTTGATCTGGGCCCTCCATTTGATTGTAATCTGAGCCGTCCATTGGACTGGGCCAACTATAAAAGGGGCATCCCCCCCTCATTTGTACCTCATTAGGGTAGAGATTAGATTAGACATAGAGAGCATTAGAGAGATAGCCTAGAGTTAGCATAGCTAATAGATTGATAGTATAGTTTGAAGAAGGAAAGTTTTTCCTTTGAAAACTTTGTAAGAAATTGTTGTGAACACTCTCTCAATAAAAAGAGTTTCATTGATGATGATCTCGTCTTTCGTTGTGAGTAGCTAGCGAGGTTTCTTCGTCCTTCTACTTCAAGTAGGATTTTAAAGTAAAGTAAACAGATTTTGTTTCATGCAAGTAGTAGATAGTAACTAACTGTGGAATGTGGTCTTCAATTTGAGCAAACTCCGTCTATCCATACCACTAGTGGGCTCGCTGATGGTGAGTTCTCATGGTCAACTGAAAAACTTATGGACTTAACTGACACATCTTCATGGTATGCACGCCGCATGTCTTCATTGTTGAATTGTAATCTAAATATCTTTAGTTACTCCCCTTGAAGATTGCACCAGTTCTGTGGAAGCTATCCGAAGTGAGGCAAAGCGGAATCTGGTTGAGGCTTGTGAAAATTGATCTCCACATCCCAATGCCAGATTGAAGGTTGTAATGTCCTCTCAGCATGACCTTTCCAGTTAATCACAAGCCCTTTCCCAACTTTGTGCTACCTGCGCGGTAAAATTAGTTTCTTGTTTTGAAGGATGCTCTCTGTCTTTGCTACGATTCAAATGGCGTATCTTTTTTGTTGTGTTGATATACCCTTTCTGAAGTATTCTTAGCATCTTCGTGAATTTACTATTTTTGCAATTCATTTCTCAAAGGGCAGTTCCTCTTGGTTTCTGCATGGTTGATTCTCTTCTACTTCGTGACCGGACGGGGCTGGTTTGCTCATTTATACCGTGGGCAATAAATTGGAGAGATAAGTCGAATTATTTAATTAAAGTCATGTTTTACTGTTATATTTTAACATTGACCCCCTTGGCCTAGCTCGTCACTTTAAGTTGTTTTAAAAGATGTCTTTATGGGTGGGCGCCTCATTGAAAGAAAGTAATTATATTTCTTATAAAGTAAAGATTAACCCAAGCTCAAATTGGACGCCAATTTCAAGAAGGAAATAAAGTATTATTAAAAGTCAAAGTTTGCTTGGAAAAGTGGAATGCCTTCTATTGGAGGATTAGGGTTTGGTTCAAAAAGGAAGTTTAGGGTTTCGAGAAAGATCATCTGAAAATTATAAAAGGAGGCCATTGGTTATCATTGAGATTATCTTTTGTCTACAGGAATGTTATGCTGCCAGATTGGCTTTGGGATTGCTTCGAGGAATGAAGGCCTCCTAGCTTGGCTCTTCTTCTTGCTTGAAAGACAGCAACTAGTTGAGAGGTTTGAGTGTTATTGATTTGTCTTTTCAGTTATAGTTGGTTTCCTATCCTTCGTAGTTGAGTTTTATCATTTCCTGTCAATTCAGAGTTGCTGGTCATGACTGCTGAATGTATATTTCTGCTCACAAGTCTCAAATCTTAAACATTCTCATTCTGGGTATTGTCTCATTGTGTTTCCCTGTTGGAGGCGCCCCTTCATGAATATTTGCAGATTTTAATACGAAGTTTATGATTTTATAATGCAAATTCGTCATTCCTTGAAGGCCGTACTTTCTGGAGTGCCTTGGGATTCGTGTCAGTAATTAATAACCATTTTTAGATGCCATTTCTTATTACTAAGTTAGGCGCCATCATTTTGAGGGTCTATTGCATCAGATTTGAGACAATTTGAGTGAGAGTTGAGGGAGTTTTGAGCTATTCATTGAATTTCTGTGTTGCTGGTTATTTATTTTAAGTGCAGGTCTGTCATAACCAGATTTAAGAAATCTGCATTTTCTTCCTTGGATCGGAGTTAAGAAATCATTAAAGGCTTTGTAAAAGGTTCCTTGTTGTTGCAACAATTTTGAAGAGCTCTAATATTGATCTTGCAGGGATTCATAATTATTGTAAGCTGGCAGTAGTACTGACAACAGATCTTTAATCCTGCTTTTTCATGATTTGTAACACTCATGCTTTACATTCTGTAATTGCTTTGTAATATCTTACATCTCCGCCCTATGGTAGCTCCTTTCCCCCTCCGGGTTAGAAAGCACATTCTGGGTGTCGAGTTACTTCAGCATTCTAGCTTATTTCCCTTCAAAGCATTGTAATTCTTAGTACTCCGCCATATGGTCACCTCAACTCCATACTGGATTGGGTAGCACATACTTGGTGTTGAGTTCCCTTTCAGTACTTGTAGTGGTAGAAGATCCTCTGACCATATGCTCGCCATCATCGGCGCCATTCTTGGTTAGAGTTCGTTCCAGCCTTGTATCTGGGGATCCTCCCCTGACCTCGCTCACCTGCCCCCTCACAGCTGCACATTCCTCAGCAGAGTCAGACGTTTCTGCCAGAGCTAACCCTAACGATCATGGAGCCTCACTTGTTGTACTGGAAAATTTGAAAAAATGGTCGAATATTTTATTAGTCTCATCCCGTCCCACCCCAACCCACCTTCCCATCCGTTCCTTTATTCTCTATCAACAATTTCTGTAAGTCCCCTTGAAATAAAGAAAAATCACATTGAGCCAATCGAGACTATCCATTACATGAAGGAACCCTCGAGTTGAATGCACGATCTTTCACAACGGCATGTGAGATCTTTGTTCGCGAGAGGATAGAGTCAGCCGCTGGTAACTTTATTCCTGTTGGTGCCATCACGTAAAACAAAATCAACACATACAAGCATTGATGACTAAACACAAAAAGGTGTTTAGTGATATACCACCTAGGAGACCTCCAAACAGAGGCATAAAGCACATTATAGAGTTGAGGGTGCAAAACCCGTCATGATCACTCCCTATAGGCATCCTAAGAGATTAAAGGATGAGATAGAGAAGACAATCCAAGAGCTACTTGACATGGGCCATATTCAGCCAAGCAAAAGTCCTTTTGCGTTTTTTGTGGTTTTGGTTAAGAAAAAAGATGGGACGCTTCGTATGTGTATTGATTACCGTGCTTTGAACAAGAGAACCATCAAAAATTGATATCCAATTCCATGCATTGATGAGCTTATAGATGAGTTGCATGGAGCATGTTTCTTCTACAAGATAGACTTGAGATCCGATTATCATCAGATTTGGGTTAGGGAGCAAGATGTGGAGAAGACAGCTTTCCAGTGTCATTGTGGACACTACAAGTTCTTGGTTATGCCTTTTGGCTTAACCAATGCTCCTGCTACTTTTCCATTCTGTATGAACAGGGTATTCCAACAACAGTTGAGGAGGTTTGTCCTCGTGTTCTTTGATGATATCTCGGTTTTCAGCGGGACTTGGGATGAGCACCTTGCACACTTTGGCACAGTGTTAGACATTTTGGAGAGGGATTCCTTGTATGCCAAGGAGTCCAAGTGTGCCCTTGGTTTGACAGAGCTATTGTATTTGGGGCACATTATTGGTGCTAGGGGTGTTCATGTTGATCCGAATAAAATCCAAGCTATTGTTGATTGGCCACCTCCCAAGAATCTCACCCAACTGAGGGGATTTATGGGGCTTTGTGGTTTTTACAGACGCTTCACCAAAGGTTTCTCACAATAGGCAGCACCTTTATTGACTTGACGAAGAAAGGAGCCTTTGTTTGGACTGATCAGGCACAGCAGTATTTCGAGAAGTTCAAAAAGTTAATGAGTTCATGCCCGATTCTTGCTATACCAAACTTCTCTAGGCACTTTGAGCTTGAATGTGATGCTTCGGGCAAGGGCATTGGTGTTGTGTTGATGCAAGATAAGCATCCCATATGTTTCAAGAGCAAAAAATTAAGGGGTGCAGAGAAGAGTTATAGCATCTATGATAAGGCAATGTTAGCCATAATGCACGCTTTGGCTAAGTTTAGGCAGTATCTTGTGGGCAACAAATTTGTAGTTAAAACAGATCATAATAGCCTAAAACATTTCCTTAATCAACATGATTTTAATGACCGGCAGCAGAAATGGGTTAGTCAGTTGCTGATGCATTATCTCGGAGACCACACTTGTGTTCCATTGGGTAGATTTTAGCTGATTGGAGGGAGTGGATTACAACTGAGTATGTTAAGGATGAGTGGGCTTCAAAGATCATTGATGGTACGGGGCATGATGAGAGATACTCCGTTGTAAATGACCTTATCATTTACAAGGTAAGGATATATTTAGTACTAGGATCAGCAATGAAGAAGAGGATTCTAAGAGATTTTCATGATGTTCCCATGGCTGGTCACCCTGGATATTTCAAAACCTATAAGCAAATACGGGAACGCTTTGAAGAGCACATAGGAAATACTGAGACGGGGGGGTGAATCAGTATTTCAGAACTTTTAAAAACTTTAAACCAGATTTAACATGTAAATCAAAAATCAGAATATTAAGAGCATCAACAAACACCATTAACGAGATAAACACTAGGATTACGTGGAAAACCCTTTCAGGTAAAAAACCACGGCAAAATATTGCTTTTATTTATCACCAAACCTGATTACATATAGTGAGCACCAACTCTCCTTCGAAGCACCAACTCTAGTGGCTAAAGCACCAACTCCCGACTATATTTAGTGAGCACCAACTCACCAAGAGCACCAACTCTCCTTTGAAGACCGACTCTGAAAACACTGAAGCACCAACTCCAGACTTCGAATACAAATCTGCAAAACACTGATTCAAGCAATGCCTTCACATGAACTGTGAGGCTCTTATCCACGAACACGCTGTCCAAAATTAGAAACTTTTCAAACAAAGGATATTCAACACTTCAAAACAAAACACATTTATTAGACCACAATACACATATCTAATGAAGCCTGTTATATTTGATTGATTTCAATCTATTCTCTAACACCCTCCAGATCCACACAAAAATCCAATAGCTCCTTTTTAACACATCCTCACACAATAGCAACAAATTCTTTATATAGAAATAACTCCATACACAAACTTATCATCAAGCATATTACCTCTCTCAACGCACTTTACACACACCAAAAGGTCAAGGTTCTACATAGAATCATCTTCAGTTTGCACAGCAAGACAACCCTTTTTGGTATCACCACAGCCTCATAAGGAAGGCAAAGGCAACATACAGAATAGGCACGTTCTCTATTTCTATAATCTCCCTTTCTTTAAAAAGAAAAAAAAAAACTCACTTAGATATAAGTCTTTATGCAAACAGTGGAAGTTTAGTATATGTAGCAGTAGTTATCTTCATCGATAATCGGCCTTTCAGTATGTGAAACTTCAGATATTCAAGAGTAGCCTACAGAGACTCACTTCTTCCATACAACTAGACTGTTGATAAGGCTAGGGCTAAAAGATAACTACATTTGAAACAACTTCTTACAACTTTATTACCCAGCAACAAACTCCACAATTTCTAAGCTATACCACGGTCCTTATTCATTAGTCTTCTGCTCATAAATGACTCCACTATCAAGCTCATTCTCACATACACATCTTATCCAATTCAATCAGCATTATCTCTCAAAAAGAAAAAGAAACAAGCCATCACACTACATCAATGAATTCCATTCAACGCACCATATTCTGAATTAAGAAGAGGTAGCCAATACACTTCGCACACATCACATAAAACGTCTTTTTCAAATAAAAACACAGGAAGAAGATAATAAAGAGAGCACTCAGCACTCAACATTCACAATATTCGTAATTTTCAACAACACCAACTTGGCGTAATGGAGATGTTTCTTTGATTCCACCCAAGCAAATGCAGATCGACACTAATCAGAGAATCTTCTAGTCAAATATTAGACTCACGCCTTTGCACTTTGCCGCCACCAGAAAGAAACGTGCACACCTCTTTAATTATTTCCGTCAGAAACAATACCACTCTCTTAGCATATCCAGCACAAAATAATAAGGCATCGACAGGAATGTTACATAATAAGCCGCCCTGTCTTTAGCAACCACCCGACTAAGAAAGGAGTCGCCCACTAAAAAGAAATTGATGCAATAAAAGGAATCGCCAGAATAATGGTCAAGAATTTAATTAAAAGCTTTGTCTCCACAAAAAAATAGATCTTCTTTCATTTGCATACATAGCCCATAAAAAGAAACTTCTCCAGAAATAGCCAACGCAAGAGATTTCATAATCATTATCATATATAAACCGACTCCAATTCTCACAACCACGTCACACTCATAAAATAAACTCCACGTCCTTTAATTTTGTAGCTCATCACACATCTTCAAAATACCGAATATACTGAAAGAAATTCAATTTTTAGAACATAGCCACCTTTAAATCCAAAATCTGAAACTATCGCTCAAGAGAATAAAGGAAAATATTCAGAAATCTTTTCAAAATAGAGTCGTCCAATAATAAATCAGTCGTCGGAAAGAGGCACGATACCGCAACTCCCGCACATTCTCATAAACTCAAAACGCCATCATTAAAGAGATATGCATTAAAAAAATAAAAGCCACGCAAGCCACAACTATGTTGCTTCATCCATTCTGCTGCCTTCAATAGAAATATAGATGTCAAACCAAAGAATAAATATGCTACCACCTATCAACATAAAGCCAACAGTTCTCTTGATAAAAAATCATGCACTTAGATATTTTGCCTCCTCTTTGAATACAATTCAAATCTAAATGAATGCGATTTTATTATGTTGCTGCCCCAAATTCAACTTCTTGCCATGTCTTCCTACACAACTCATATAAGACTTGCAACACAAAGATGACACATGTCGGGAGAGAAATGAAAATTCTTCATCACTGTAGCCATCTCATAAACTTTAAAAACATGCCACATAAACAGGTTGGTTACACAACAGTCGACACAATATGAAATTTGTCTCATATGAAGGTGAAGGAAATAATCAACTTATGTACCTGCTGAATTTTCAACCAAGTGACAAAGCATGATGACTTGGAACAAATGCAGACCAGGTAAACTAGCAAACTGTTGAAGTAGACACCCAGCCAGCTCAAGCACATAAGCACACGGCTCAACCTTGACATCAATGACAAAATATTCCAACACGCTGCACATGGAAAGGGCTCAAATCAGAGGTCCTTAAGTATGCAAGAGAGTGTCCTACATGTCAGCAGAACAAACAGGACCACTCTTTCCCAACCGGTTTACTTCAGCCCCTGCCCATTCCGAATCAGAAATGGGAGTGTATTTCGATGGATTTTATCACGGGCTTGCCAAAGGCCCAAAGCAAGGACTGTATTTATGTTGTGGTTGATAGGCTCATAAAATATGCCCATTTCTTCTCTACTTCAGCCACTTATACAGCAGCACAAGTTGTTGATTTGTTCTTTTGTGAGGTATTCAAACTTCATAGGTTACCTCGGAATATAGTTAGTGATCGGGACAGCAAATTCATGAGTCATTTTTGGTAGGAGTTGTTCACACTTACTGGCACAAAACTTACTCTGAGTACTAGCTATCACCCACAGACAAATGGGCAAACAAAAATTGTTAATAAGTGGGTGGAGGGATACCTCAGAAACTACATTGTCGGGCAGTAGAAGGCATGGCTTAAGTGGCTTCATTTGTGTGAGTATTGTTATAATACAACTTACCACATGTCACCATTTATGGCCCTTTATGGTTACGATGCTCCTAATTTCTTAGATCTGCTTTTTGGAGACAATAAAGTGTCTAGTGCTAAAGCCCTGTTACAAGACAGTCAAGATATTTTGAAGTCTTTGAGGGAAAATATTCAGAAGGCACAAAATCAGCAGAAGTAGTATGCAGATAAGCATAGAGTTCAGCATTCTTTTGAGATTGGTGACATGGTCTACCTGATGTTGCAGCCTTATAAGCAATCCGCTCTCAGGAAGAGTGGTATTGAGAAGCTCAAGCCACAGTATTATGGTCCTTTCAGGATTTTCAGGCGTATTGAAGAGGTGGCTTATGAGCTAGAGCTACCAACAGATAGCAGAGTACACAATGTGTTTCATGTGTTTCTCCTCAAGAAGGCATTGGGACACAATGTTATCCCTTCTATAGCACTACCACCCCTTGATGAGGAGGGGAATTTGATTTTGATTCCTGAGGCTATTATTTATTCCAGGGAGCGTCGTTTGAGAAGGGTCATCAAGGAATATTTGGTAAAGTGGAGGGATTTGCCAATAGAGGATGCTACATGGGAGAGTGAGGGTATATTATAGCATCTAGAGTTGAGATTGCTCGAGGAAAAGCAATTTCGGGGAGGGCAGACTGTAATGTCCCCTCCTTAGCCAATTCAGAGCATTGGTGAATTAGCCTATCAACGGGTCCTCATAGGCTAATGTTGGTGTTTAGAGGGCCTTATTTGGGAGTTTCTTGGTTCTCCAGATGTCTTTTGGGTGTCAACGTCCTGTGTTATCTTCTCCAGTGTTTGGTGATATTCAGGGACAACCTTCCTAAGGAGTTTCAGGCTCCATTTGCACTTACTATTTTTAGTAAGTCACTTGGACATTGGGCCCAACCTTACTATTTATAGTGAACCATTCAAATGAGCAGCAGAAATAGTGGGTAACCTCGGGGTGTTGGCAAAAGCAATTTAATGTTGATATGTTGGGCTTTTATGGAGTTATGATGTATTTATTATTATTAAAGTGTCAACTTTAATAATAATTAATTCTAAGTGGGTTTAATGAAATGACCTTTATTATATATGATTTAATTTAATCATAAGGTCATTAAATAAAGTTATAAAGGGGGACGCCAACATGAGGTTTAATATTATTTTAAACAACAAAAGCAAATGTTGTTTAATATTAAATGAATTAAAAAGCCAAAGGGAAATCGTGGCTTTTTGGAGAAGTATAAAAGCTTTCAAAAAAAGCTCATTTGATCAATCATTCATCATTTTACAAATTACTTGATCTGTTCGTTGTGGAAGAAAACCAAGGGTTTCTGGCAGAAATTCAATCTTGGAGAACGAGAATTCTCTTTGATTCAGTGATCGACGAGTGTGCAATACCACTCAAGGATTGCTCTACAAGTAGTTTCATTCAAGAGTTGCAATTGCGCTTGTTGGAGATAATTTCATAAGAGAATGAAAGGCAGATTTTCCAATTGTTGATCAGAAATAAATTGCAGACCTTTATTGCTGATTACACCCACCATAATTGGCATGTGTGGATCATATAGGCAGGCCGAACCATTTATAGCTGGTTGTACACCTTCACAACTGGCACATGGGAGTCCTAGGATCAAATGCCTAGGCTTTACACCTGCAATTTCATCTATTTGTGGCGTCCAAGATAGAACAGTTGCGCATCAATTTCGAGGCATGATCATGAGGTTATGAGGAGTGGTGTTCAGTTTGGAAAACTTCCAACTTGTTGGCTTAGACATTTTCAGACCAGACCTGCAATATTGCATACTTCTAATACGGGTATGATGTTCATACATTTTCTAAGGCAACAATAAAATCTGAGTTGATAGATTAAAATATTTGCATAAGTATTTCTTTATTTTGCAATTAAATGCATTTCCTACATTCTTGGCAAAAACACAAAAAAAAACATAAAACCGAAAAAAAAAGAAAACAGAGACAGGCAAAATCAGGAAGTAAATATCCTATCAAGGGTGGGATATTTCAAATTTTTTGCAGGAGATTTTCATGCAAGATTTCAAGCAAATTTTCATAGGGTTTGTACTGTTACAAATCACAGATTTTTTCTTGAAGATCGCGGGCCTAAACTCAGATAAAAAACACATCATTTTTATCTGCTATAAGTCGCAAACGCTTTTCATTTGGGAATCGCATGTTTTCCCAAGGAGAAATCACATCGCTTTTTCTAGCAAATCGCAGGTTTTTGTTGCTTTTAAAAGTGCGGATTTTCTAAAGTTCGTGGCCATCTTTTAAGGTGAATTTGAGCACGACTTTCTGCAAATAGCATTGTTTCTTTTCTAATATTTTTCAATGTGTGACTTGGAAAATCGCAACATTGGTGAAGGTTTTCTAACATGCAACCCTAGGAGGTTTTGTGGGTATTTCGCATAATTTTTTATAACCTTTTAAAATCATGTATTTCTGATGGATTTATGGTCTTCTTTGCTAGGCGTTGCAAACAATTTTTTGACAGGTTTTTGAACCAGATTCAAGGGCATTTTCTTCATTATTCTAGATTTACTTTTCAAAATCATGGCTGAAGATTTTAGTGAAGGGTTTTTGCTGCAAATCCGCTCTAGGGTTTCCTATGTTTGCGAAGAATTCATTTGGGTTCAAGCTAATCGTGGGTTTCTGAAGATTCCTACAAGAGTTTTTCAAAAAAAAAATTGAAAGTGTTTT
>VDFB02034335.1:0-39772 GCA_007258455.2 Sequoia sempervirens | reverse complement strand
CTCAAAATTTATCCCCATCAGCCTTTCCAAATAGGACACGTGGTGCCTATCCATGATATGGTGATAAACCAAAACAGTGTGGTGGGGTCATCACGGGATGGCGGGGAGTGGCTAAGATCAAACGATAGCTGATCAACGGTTGCGTGAATTTCATCCTTCTTCAAAATGAAACATTTATTAAGAGGACAAGGGGGCATCACTAGGTGAATGGTAAACAATGACATAAGTTGTTTTTAAACGATGAAACCTAGGGCCAACCAAGACTTAGGAAAATAAAACCTTGCAGAGGAAATAAAAATTAAAACAAAGGGACTTGACCTAGATGAATCGATAGGACATAAGTCATTTTAAAACCCCTCAAAAAGTAACATCAAAATAGATCCCAACCAAGGCATAAAATAAACACAAGGGTTTTACATGTAAATAAGGCTAAAACCCCCAACCCAAGGAAAATTTTGACACCATGAAAGACCAGTGACATAAGGTAGGGCAGGAATGGAACACAAGAAGCAAAAATATGAAGTTCCATCAGTGGCTCCAGTCTGGGATGTTCATTCCACTGGAATGAAGCGAGAATTCAGAATCTCAGGAAGAGCAAACCAAGATGTAGAGACGACCAAAAAGGGATTGTTCGGACAAAAGAACCCAAACTATGTACAAAATATATACAAAATATACAAACCTAAACTACTGTTCATGGAAAATAAAACTTCAAGTGAAGTATAACTTCAAGAATTGTCCATGAACTAGCAGTTCAAGAATATCCCATGTCATATCTTGGAGGAAGTACGAATCTTCACCCCACTTACCATTAATCAAAAAGGGACCCAACCAGATTGCATCAAATTTCCCATGTTTCCCTTTATCTTCGAGTCTGGCATTCCACATTAAAACCAAATCTCCATCTTTGAAACTCCTTGCAGTTTCCCTCTTGTCATACAAATTATTTACTTGCAACTGCAACTTTGCATTTCTCTTTTGGGCTTCCCTCCCAGTTTCATCTAATTCTGTAAGAGCTTCCACTCTCAATTGCATCTCATCATCAATTTCATTATCATATATCTGGACAAACTTATACATTTCCTTTAAGTTATTTTGGGGCAACTTGGCATTTATCCCATAAACCAAGTCAAATGGGGCACAACCTATTGCCTTCTTCATAGTTACCTTGTCTGCCAAACTGCTAATTTCAGTTTAGAATCCCAAGCCCTTTTATTCTGATCCAGGATTCTTTTAATGATCTTCATCAAGATTTTGTGTGATTCTACTTATCCAGCTCACGTGGGTGATATAGTGATAGACAAAAATTTGGATCACCATGCTTCTCACAAAATTCTAAGTATTCCTCAAATCTAAAACACATTGCATTTTGACACAATCCTTTGGACATCCAAATCCGAGTCAATATGTTGGTCATCAGTCAATTACCACTTAATAGTGGCTTTCTTTGTTGGAATTGCTTCCACCAACTTAGTGAAATAATCAGTGGCCACCAATATCCATGAGTTTCCTCCACTAGATTTACATTCTATCTCTCCTACAAAATCAATACCCCATTGTTGGAATGGAGCTTGTACTATAACTGGTTTTAGAGGCAAGTTTCCAGAAAACTTTAACTTACCAGAGAAACGTTGACAAGCATCACATGTCTTCACTAGTTGGTGTGCATCCTTAAAAAGTGTAGGCCACCAAAATCCAACCCTCATTATCTTATGTGCAGTTGTTTTAGCCATATAATTCCCTCCACAAACTCTACCATGCATCTCACTCAGAAGTTCTTTTGCTTGATCTTGGTCAACACACTTCAGCATGACACCTTCTCCATTTCTCCACCAGAGCTTTCCAGCTATGATAGCATATTTGATAACATGTAACTTCAATGACCTTTTCTCATTTTCAATTAAATTGTCAGGACATTTCATTTTTTACAAATAATATATCACATCTCTATACCACTCAGAATGCTCCATATCACATATGTGTGATCTATTCTCTTCTTCTAGAAAATTTATCTGATTTGCTTCCAAATTACTTGGGGCCATAAGCTTGGCCAATCCTTTTCCTCTTACTATTTTAGTAATCTGAACCTCAATATTGAATTCCTGGATCCTATTAATCCATCTACACCTTCTTCCTAACACTTCTTGTTGTGTGAAGATGTCCTTAACATCAACACTAGGAACATAGGCAATTATAGTAGCTCCCATCAAATAAGGCCTAAAAGCCTTTACTACTTTTACCAGTGCATATGCCTGTTTTTCATTTATATCATACTTAAGTTCTGTAGCTTGTAAAGATTTGCTAAAAAAGGCCATAGGTTGTTCGAAACATTTTTCCTTCTTTTGCAACAACATAGCTGCAATTGTGTGGAATGAAGCAAATGAGAAAATATGTAAAGGTTTGCAAAAATCAGGGGTTCTTAACACATGAGCCTCCTTTATTTCTTGCTTGATGGCTTGGAAAGCCTGCATGGACCCCCCATCCCATTCAACTTTGGCTTCTTTCTTGAGCATTTTGGAAATAGGGCGAACTATCTCAACAAAATTTGTCACAAACCTCCTTAAGAAGTTTATTTTTCAAAAGAAAGATTGTATTCCAAACACACATTTCTTTGGATTCAAAGAAGTACCATACTCCAGAGCTCTAATGAATATCTTCTTTGGATGCTCACAATGATCCTCTTCCTTTTCAGAATATGCTGTCAAGTCATCTTGGTAAATCACGAAAAACAAATTAATGAAATATGAGAATGCCACATCCATGGCTCTCTGAAAAGTAGCCCCTGCATTTGTTAGACCAAATGGCATTCTTACATAAACATATGTTCCCCATGGTGTGGTGAAAGTTATCTTAAACTGCTCAGACTCTTTGACCATAAATTGGTTATAACTAGAAAAACCATCCATCATAGACATTAATTCACAACCTGTCACCCTTTGCAACATGGCTTCCATATTGGGTAATGGATAATTGTCTTTTAATGAAGACACATTCAAATTTCTGAAATCTACGCATAACGTGATGTCTCCATTTTTCTTCCTTACTGGTACCAAGTTTGATACCCAGGATGAATGTCTGATTAGCTTGATGATCCCCACATCTCTTAGTTTCATTAATTCTTCTTGCATTTTGGGGGCTAAAGTGGGATTAATAGGCCTTTGCTTTTGTCTGAATGGCTTGGCATCATCGCGCAAAGGAATCTCATGTTGGAAAAGATCCTCCCTGTATGCCTTAAGATCATCATAGGACCATGCAAACACATGCCTAAACTTCCTTAATAAGTCAACTAGCATCCTTCTCACCTTTGGCAACATTTTATTTCCAATATACACCTTCTTTGGGGATGCTTATGTTCCAAGATTTATCCCTTCCAAGTCATCAAGATGGGAAGCAGTGTGATTAGCCTTTGTATTATCTTGATTATCAAACACTCTTTCTAGTACAACTAGACCCTTGGGAATTGTGTTTTTCTTTAACTGAATGGCCTCATTTCCAAATATAGTATCCTTACCATCAATATTATCAACAAAAGCTCCAAAGTCAATGTCTTGATTTTCATATTCACCCACACAATTCAAAAATCTTAATATATCATCATCTTTATCAAAAACTTGCCAATTTTTTATGTTATCAAGAGCAGATGGCCTGGTTTGCACCTCAACCTTTGAAATTCCAGCATAAGATATATCATTTGGTTTTACTGCAATATTAGCTAATAAATCTGCCACCTTATTTTGACCTCACTCCATCCATCCTATGCCAAATGCATCAAAACTCTCTAATTCATCCCAAACAACATTCCTATATTGTTTCAACCTCTTGTTCTTTGATACATACTTGGATCTAACTTGGGAGACCACAAGCTCATAATCCCCAATTGCCTTGAATTTCTTGATCCCATGTTTTTCAGCCAATCTCAACCCTAATAACAAGGCTTCATACTCTACCACATTATTTGTGCATTCAAATAACAGAGTAAATGAGAACCTGGATGTCTTTCCACTTGGTGATTGTAACAAAACACTTGCACCAGAGCCTTCCTTTGAACTTGCACCGTCAAAAGACATAGTGCACAAGTCATCAGATTATGAAAATTGTTTTATTTCTATATCAATCAATGTAGTAGGCTTATCACAATTGCTAGAAAATTCCTCAACCCTGAACTCATCTATACCACTGTCAATAAAACATGTCATATTTTCAATCAGTCCATGCTCAATCATATGAGGTAATTTTGATTCTCTTTCAATTTTGACATCCTTACCATTAATGGGGAAAGTAGAAAATGACAAATCACATTGCATGTTACCCCCCATTGATGCACTCCATTTTCTTGACAAAAGCATCCCAAAATGAGGTGGGATATCTGCAACCAATACAATCATGACTAAATCCTTGTCAGGGTACTGAGTCAATTTATAAGGCAATGCTCTAATAGTTCCAATAACTAGCACTTCTCTTGAATCCATAGCATAACATTTACCTTGAGCAGTATCTACTGTCAAGCCCATTGCCTCCATTATTTTGACTGGCATAACATTATTTGATGCTCATGAATCTATCATACAATTCCTTAAAGTTTTCCCATTCATATCCACACTTAAGAAAAAATGGGTTATGTTTTCAAGGCACATTTTAATAGAATTTCCTAAATACACAGGGGGAATTTGTGACACAATTCCCTACACTTCCTTTTCTTTCTCTTTATCCTTCACTTCTTTACCACTTCCTTGCTTACTCTTATTACCAACAACATCTGTGATCAAGGCTATTGTCTTTTCTTTGTGTTCATTGATTCTCATCATTTCTAAGAGAGGTACGGTTACCTTAACCTAAGAAAGCACATGAAACATATCTATAGGTGTATATTTAGGAAAATTAGACATCATACCTTCATCATTTTCCTTTTTCTCTTGTTGATTACTTCCTCCTACCTTCTTATGCTTCTTACCTTTGTGAAAGGTTCAGCTACCTTTGTAATCACCTTGGTCTTTACCAGTGACAAGGTCACATCTTCTTGAGGCTTTGGGGTTTCATTCCTTTTAGCCCAAACCTTATCACTCTTAACCTCTTTGAATTTTACATCTTTTTTGTTGTCAACCTTAATACCTTTGTTTTTATCCTTTTTCTCTTTAATAAACAAGCCAGTAGGTTTACCCTGCTCACCACCCACAGTTCTATTTCTCAATTGAAGTGAAATTCTCATTTGAGTAGCCATTTCTTCAGTTAATCTTGCAATGTCTTCTTCTAACAGTCTCCTTAAGGACACTGAATTTTCAGCTTGTCCCATATTGCAAGCATTATGCTCAAAATCACCTTCCTCATTAGAAAAGATCTGTTGATGATACATGTCATGTCTCTTCCTTTGATTATCCACATCAACTTCCTGTATTTCATCATCAGAAGAACATTCTACCTCATCAATGTATGATCTAGCCATACAAACATCTACATCATCCTGCTCATATTCTGATGTTGGATCATGAACATCCTCTTCCAATTCCTCTGCAACAAGGAACTGAGCAACACCACAGTAATTTTGATCATGTGGATGTTCACACACTTCACACCATGGTCTATCTACTACTAAATTCACTGAGTGTTTCTACAAGGGGTTTGGTGTATGTTGATCATTTTTAAGCTTCTGGCTAGGCAAGATTGGTTTTCCATCTTTCCAATTTGTATTGTAAGGATAATTTTGCAATCTAGGTGGCCTATCATTTTTATTATAGGATTTCCTTTAATTTCCTATACCCTTCTCTTGCTTAGCAACAGTTTGCTTTATGTCTTTCAAAGTGCTGTAAACCTTTTCCCACTTTTCATCATCTTTAGGCTTTGCAGCCAGAACCTTCTTAGTCTTATTCTTAGGATTTTTCAAAAGTGTAGGTTCTTCTCTCCTACCATACTTCACATAAGCTCTTCTATTACTCTCAATATTTATAGCCACCCTAAATGCATCCCTCATAGTCTGAGGGTCCTTATCTCTGAGGAGATATGCCATTTTAGCATCAAAAGCATTGAAATATGTAGTTAAACAAACATATTCATCAAGCCTCAAAACCTGAAACAATTTATACATTACTTTCTGAAATCTTAAATTAAACTCTGTCACAGGCTCATTCAATGACTTCTTGATGTTATTAAATTCATTTAACATAAAACTAGCATTATTTTAATCACCATACTGCTCTTTGAAACACTTTTCAAACTCATCCCATGAACCAATACTAGCATTAGGTAGACCTCTATACCAATCGTTCACATCTTCTACTAGAGATTGTAAAAACAATTTCATTACAACATCTTCATGTTCTACCTCATAATCATTTAGCATATCCATAAAAGCTTTCAAGTGTTCCTTTGTTGTTACAACATTATTGCTGACAAACTTACTCATCTTTTCTCTCAAGTTAGCGGGGATGGAATTCGGATAACCAGGAATACCATCAAAGAACAATGGCCTATACCTTTCCAACTGTATAGGTCATCGTTGAAATAATCCTTCATTCCTCTGAGAATCAACACCAGACCCTAAATCTTGTACTCTAGAACCATCCTGATTTAGATTTATAGACCTAGTTGCATGATTCTTTAGGCTTGAATTATTTATGGTGGGCTTTGGATTAGTTTTAGGACTGTCCTTTAAAACATCTTGGTGATTTGATGAGGTTGCAGCTTGTGTAGCCTCATCCATGTTTGACATCTTTAGGAAACTTATTTTCCTCTTCATTTCTGCATTTGCAGCCTCAATCTATGTTCTCTCCAACTCTTCTGCCAAAGCCTTACTCTCCTTCTTAGCCTTTTCTAAGTAAAATTCTGCTTGAAATGACACATGTGGCTAGAGATCTTGTTAAGTGGAATGGGGAGTCACTTTCTCATTTATTTTAATCCCCTCGACCTTTTTCTTTCCCTTATCCAAGGTACGCTTAAGGTTTGTATTACTCGGTTGAGACTTAACATGATTTGAGGGCTTTGGGTCTACAGGATTGGGTTGGACATCAATGTGGCCTACTGGGTTTTCTTTAGACACATGATTTGTTTCCTTATTAGCAATCTTCTATACAACCGGACCCTCAACACTTGGTTTAGGGTCTTCTTGGTTCAAGAGATTCATTGTTTCCAAATGTCTCTTCAACCTATCACTTTCAATCACAACATTCCTCAACTCTGCTTCTCTTTCTTTTTCTCCTTTTCTCCTAAGCTCAACTTGCTCTTGGATTTCCTGTTTCAAGGAATTAATATCTCCAAAAACATCATCAAGGTCAGGAAAAGTCACATCAGAACTTGATGTATCATCTAGATCTATTAAATTGACCCCTTCCAGTACATGTTCATACAATAAAGGGTTTACATCATTTCCAACAGGAGGAGGAGGCACATCACTAGTGCATTCTCTGTGATGGCTTTGACTTCTACTCCTGCTTCTTTTTTTAGCATATTTGACACTAACAGGCCCTTTACTTCTCCATGTCACATCTTCTTGAACTGGTGTATTGAATAATGAATCAAAAAATCAACAACTATCTGACTCTGAATTTCTAGACACCTCTTCAAGATTCTTAGGGATAGGGTGTAAAAGCTTACTTGTACCTTGGTGTACAGGGTCCTGTGATGCAGGAGAAACATTACTAGATTGTGGTCTTTTCCTTATCCATTCCTTCTTCTTCATTTTGGGAAGTTCACCTTCCAATTTTTGTTTCAGATGATTCTTCATGAATGACCTAGTGTTCTTCATTCTTCATACTTGTCCAAAAGTTCTTTCCACTTATAATAAACTTTTCAAAATAAGATGCACATTGGTACAAAGACTTCAGAGTCACCACCCAATTTTCTTGGGAATACCAAATACATAAAAGACACATGGTGGAGAATGAAAACCTTTGGAACCTCATACTGACAATGCACAAAAGTGCTTTATAACATAACTCTTAACTCTTATGAAAATAGAAGAAGTGGACAAACCTAACACAAAATTTTAGGCTCAACCATCAAATCACAGAAATACTATGACAACTCTATGCAAAATGGACAACTGCCATATTGACAAGAAATATTAAAATTAATTCCCCAACAGAGTCGCTATTTTGTTGGTTTTGTTTTACAATGTAACCAGGTTGGTCTTCTAATCTACCTATGGAACTACCAATTCCAATCAAGGGCAGCTCGAAGGACCTAGACCAACTGATGAGGACTTTAAGAAGCTTCCTACACTTCAGGATTTTCAAGACTCGGGAGGGTGATCCCTTAATGTGTTTACAACCTTTGCACCATTATCATAAACAACATTAAAAATAGTAGATAATCTCACTTAATAGCTCAACATGATAGGATAATATCGAATAGAATCAGTTGTTCATCGATAATATCAACTACCTAGAGCATGAGATAACCAAACACAATCCATAGTATAAGATAGTCATTGATTTAAAATTTGTAGCAAGCTCTAGGAAAGGACAAACAAATATTGAATCATACAGATAATTACAACTTAGATCAGCGCCATTTATCCATTGGAGGAGTCAAATTCATAAGCATCTAATGGTATATGATAGATTTAAAACATGTATAACATATGAAATCCTTGATGACATTACCTTGTAATCTCATCAATATGTATTCTAACTCAATACTACTTATCAAATCCTTATACAGAACACATCTGCTTACAATCCCATTCAAGCATTTTAATTAATTCTTTGAATTAAAGATAAAATAGAATCATACACACCACAACAGTGAGATGAATGAAACAACCCTTAGTTATTTTATTCAAAGTTCAGATATGCATGTGCAATGGAGAGACATGAGCTTGAATTTATCATTTCAATTCAAATGCTAGTACTATTATGCAACATTAAATCCCTGTGAACTCAAAACCTGTTACAGAATGACCCAAAAGCTAAATTGAATTTCTCTCTAAAACCATCAGACTTTACAATTTTCTCTGCAACTTCACCTAGACTCGACAAAAATATTCTAACTTTCTAACCTGTACTTTTGGCCTTGAAATCCTTCTTATAGAAAATGAAGGAGCAAACAAGCATCGGGCCAGAAAGTACACATGTCACTAGCCAATTGCCACACCTGGTGATATTCCAACAATTTGTTACAACCATCACCTTGGAGAATATTCTTGTTCATCATGTCAGCTAAGAAAAGTTGATGCAACAACAAAAAACCACAAGAAACCCACACCGAGACTGCCATCAAAGCAAAACTAGAGACCGTTGTAACCACAACATTTGATTTATTGACTTAATCATGCCAGTAAGTGTCTCATCCGCCATTAAAGCTCACTCGCGTGCTGCATGAACGACTCCAACCATATTTGATACATATTTAAATTCGAGTCGTCGATCTTTCAGTTAGATGAAATCATCGAACGACCGCCTTCAAACCAAGCTGTCACAATTGCCAACGTGGCAATAAGGGGCCCACCATACCATACGCTACCAAGGAAATCC
Organism: Sequoia sempervirens; assembly: GCA_007258455.2. Taxonomy (NCBI): domain Eukaryota; kingdom Viridiplantae; phylum Streptophyta; class Pinopsida; order Cupressales; family Cupressaceae; genus Sequoia; species Sequoia sempervirens. Next base: position 30,308 of record VDFB02034335.1, on the reverse strand, counting down.
ACGTGGCGGTCGCCCGTGATATCCCAATCAGTAAAGATCCTGCAACTTCAGACCACGCGATGGCTAGAAATCGTAGATCTTGAGCATTAGTGATCTCGTTCCTTCAACACAGTCACCAGCCTTATCAGTAACCATCAAGCAACTTTTTTGTCAAGATTATAACATATCCGCTGATTTAAAACATGTGCATCTCAAGAACATTTTAGTAACCCGCCTTTTAATGTACTAAGGCCAGATTAATTTATCACGGTATCTCCTTTATTCTTTCGGCTTCATCAGATGAGACATGTGGTGCCCGCCCATGATATTGTGATTAGTAAAAACCTTGTAACTTCTGATCACACGATGGCGGGAAACCGTTGATCTTGACATTATTTGATCAATGGTCACTCAAACTTTATCCCTGTTAGCCTTTCCAGATAGGACACGTGGCGCCTGCCTGCGATATCGCAATCAACCAAAACAGTGTGGTGGGATCATCGCGGGATGGCAGGGAGCGGCTAAGATCAAACGATAGTTGATCAACGGTCGTGCGAATTTCATCCTTCTTCAAAATAAAACATTTATTAAGAGGAAAAGAGGGCATCACTAGGTGAATGGTAAACAACGAAATAAGTTATTTTTAAATGATGAAACCTGGGGCCAACCAAGACTTAGGAAAATAAAACCCTGCGAAGGAAATAAAAATTAAAACAAAGGGACTCGGCCTAGACGAACCGATATGACATAAGTCATTTTAAAACCCCTCAAAAAGTAACATCAAAATAGATCCCAACTAAGGCGTAAAATAAAAACAAGGGTTTTACATGTAAATAAGGCTAAAACCCCCAACCCATGGAAAATTTTTGACACCATGAAAGACCAGTGACATAAGGTAGGGCAGGAATGGAACACAAGGAGCAAAAATATGAAGTTCCATTAGTATCCCATGTTGAGATCAAAAAGAAATAACATACTACATATGAAATATTTGGCCTCCCTTTGGGAACTCTCAAATCCATGGGGAGTACCATCTTTATCACATGCCATTTTCATGTTATTAATGGTTTTTTATAGAAAATTTAAGTGGTGATGGGAAATGAATAAAAAATATAGCACAAAAGGGATGATCTTTCAATAAAATAATTACAAGCATAAATATTAATAACCCCAACTTAATGATTGCCCATATTGAGAAGGGGCCATAAGCTTTACTAGTGAGGTCACATCCATGATCCAAAAAATCTATTTGAAATCTAAGAGAGAGAAGGGCATCAATGCATCCTTGACCCACATTGGGACTACTAGGAAAAGGATCTCATTGCCCATAGAATTTGACATGAATAAAAAAGAAAAATAGCAGTTTTAACATCTTTTTAAAAAGGATACTTAGGATTGAAAACCTATGGCAAGTATCTCTTGATAAATACTGCACAAAAAAGTTCATAAGACTTCAAAAAATGCAGGAGATAATTTATCAACACAAGTCAAGTGGAATATCATCGTTATCAAACTCATCAAGTGTGACATAGAAGTTCTAAAAGAATATTCTCCAAAAAATACCCTACTAAATTGTAAGGGCATACAATCACCTTTTCTTTGGGACATACTTTTTCTCTTCTTGTAAACTAAAAGAATGGTGAGAATTTCAAGGATCCACTAGATGAAGTAAGATTAGAACAACATTGTGTGTCTTGAGGCCCACCGCCTTCCGCTATGCTCATGCGCACCAGCAATCCAAACACTATTAACATCATCCTCATCTTCCCTGCAAATAAAACCAATCTGTAAATCGAAGAGAAGAGAAGAATAATGAATAAAACCCTTTATTAATTTACATAATATTGAAGAGAAGAACGATAAATATTACCAGAAGCAAAAGCAACTACAGACGTCCAAACTTAATGTATTCGCTGAGAAACAGATTATGTTATGATACTACTTATAGCTATGACACTACATCTTATCTGGTGATCCCCTCCGTCTGCATCCATTGGACATTATTGTCATTATTAGGTTTACTCTGGCGCATCCATTGGACATTTATTGCTTGAAAGGTCCGACGAAAGTAATTATTAATGGATATATTAGCATGACTACAGCGATTTCAACTAATATGAAATAATTTTAAGCGATCGTACCGAAACCGCCATATAAATCATACATGAGATAGTGAGCTGTTTTGTTCCCTCGCCAAGTTAAGAAGGGACGCTTGGTCGGAGCTATCAGTTGGTTTTCACGTCATTTTTTGGAGGAGCTGTCACGTCGTTTACGAGAGAAAAAATATATATAGCTTATTATATGTGAGGGATAAAATGATCGTGTATTAGAGAGGTCAATCTTTTGTCTCGTCCCCTTCACTTTAGAAGGACGGCAACCTTCTACCTCAAGAAGCCCGCTTTGAATCTTTGGTTTTTTTTGGAGGGTTCTAAACTAATCGATTTAACGAGGGCAACCTTATATTTTAGGGGTCATTGACGCATCTTTAATAAATTCTTTTTCTCTTTCCCTTCATTTTGGGCTACCTAGATATTAGTGAAGACGAGTTTTTATTAAAATCTGTTACATTCCATAAATGATAATCAAGATAATTTAAAATAATGATTTTGATAATAACTATGTAGTTTTTTTTCTTTTCTTTTCCAAGAAAATGATTTCTATTATATTTGATTAATTTCTCACAAGGTATTTTTGTGTTATTTTTTAAATTATTTCTTAAATAAAATATTTACAATTATTTATTTGGTTATCTTTTTTTAAAGTATTTTTCTTTTTTAAGAAGTTATGTGAAGATATGTACAAGACACAAAAATACACAAACAACAAAAAGCTATAAAAGATAAAATCTTTTAGGTAATACAAGATTACATAATTCTTGAGTTTCTCCTACATGTCACACTACTAATGAGAAGAATTCTGAACTTGGTGCTCAAAACAAAGTCCACATAGCAAGTTGATTTGACCACCCATGTTAGCCTACTTTTTATTGAAAAACACGAGTCATCCACATGTAATTTACCTTTTCAACAAATAATATTTTTCATGTACTCATTTTATAAGGTTTTCTTTGCAATGACTATGTCCAAAATCTACATAATTTCCTCGTATTTCTTCTTAGATATAGACATTCTCAAAGTTGAGAATTTTGTATTCTATGCATTATCTTTGAGACCAAGTGCATTATAGGAAAATAAATTTTAGACATTAAATATGGGTGATATGTTCATTCCTTCTAATAACTCAATTGGTCGACCAAACTCTTGTTAATAAAAATGTTGTATGTCAAACATCACAAAACAAATCTCCTACATCATATTTAGAACATCAAAGTCATTAAAAAATAATCCAAAACCTCAATCATGACTTGATAGATCTACAAAAAGTAGTTGCACTAAATATTAGGAAAAGTGACTTCTAGGGCAACAATTTTAATTTCCAAAGATCTAAGAGGGATCTGACATTGACACTAACTTTAGAGACATTCCAAATCCCTATTGAAAGTGATAATTAGTATATAGAGATTATCGTGATAGTCCAAGACATTTAGAAATATTGAATACGGAATTATCATGCTCTTAGAAATGAGTGAATACATTCATTCACACTTCTATACAATAATATTTTATTCCCTCACACTTGATCCATTCTAGTGCAAGATTCCAATTAGAATTGGACATTTTCTAAATAGAAGTAGATTGGTGCAACCATGCCCCCCAAAATAGGAATCGCATTAGAAAAAACTCATAGAACTTGGAAATTCTTTATTGGAGCATGCCGAAAAATTAATTAGTTCTACCAAAATGGACATAGGTGCTCATGGGTTGACATTAATGAGAAAATTATGGATCCCCTTTTGATTGGTTATAATGATGATAGTAAGAAGGAAATGCTAAAATTATTATATCACCTCAAGATGTTTTAGCCTAATAAATAAATGGTTATACACATTAAAATTGAAAGTGGCATTATGTCACATGGAGCTCAAATTGAGGAAGCACTCCCATATTTTGTAAATCGAATGGATGTATATTATTGGACTTTTTATTCTTGTATTGATCATGAGTCATGCGATATATATATTTAAGAATGATGGCAATACCTTTCTCTATGATGTCTATTGTTCAAACTTCATTGATATAAAAATGGTAATTGAATATAATTATAATAATAAAAGGCATATAATTAAGTATAAATCACCACTACTCCAAGTTAGTGTTGTATGAAGATGGTTCACTTAATTGTACTAGGGTATACATTGGTGGTCATGGAAATGACATATAAAATGAAGAATATATAATTAGTGTCAATGAGGATAATAATTTTCTAAATAATGGTCATGTACATGATTTGTGGGCATTCAAAGGGTATTGGTATTCACATGGAGATGAAATTTTATCATAAGGACATAATTATCTATGATAAAGGTTCACCTTCAACTAATGATAGTAAAAAGTAAGATGCTTTATTTTTTTTACATATTTTTTGTCCTAATTTTTTATTTTATTATGAATCCTTGAATCATGGAGTGTGCACATGTATTAAACATGAGAATAATAAATGACCCCATATTCTAAACCTCCATGATCAAAAAAATTATCTCAAAATTTAAGGATGTAAGAATAAGGCCTAAGAGAATAACATATAAAATATTGTTATTGAACACTATGAGAAAAACTAGATAGATATTATTAAAAGTTATTGTCCTAAGCCTCTTGTATACTTGTAAATAATTGTATAAGATTTTTTTTAATATTTTTTTGTTATTCTATTTTTTATATTTGATTCTCACTCCATTTTGTGTTATTGTTATTTTTTAATATGAATGCCCTCTTATTAGAATAAAATCCTTTAAGTTTTCCCTATATTTACCTACCTACATTTGGAGTATTCATAGATAGTTAAGTTGCTATTTTTTTTAGTTCAATGTTTATGGTCATATTTAAATTAAATTTCTATTAAATAAAATTTGTAATAGTAATTTATTTATAATCACACCAAACTAAAGTCTTCTCACAATTAGAAAATGTCCAAAATGAACTAGGGGTTCTTTGAGCACCATTACTAACCTCTCACTATTCACACCAAAATTTGAATATTTGGTTGAATACCATTATAATAGAGTTATTTTTATGTGAAACTCATCAATTATGTTCTTCCCTTATGTGTCATGGTGGTTATGAACCTAGAATATCATTTCAATTACCTAAAAGGAAACATAAAAGTAAAATATTAGAAATAAAATATAACAACATAAATAAAATTAAAATAAATATAAGAAATAAATTGGGAAATAAAAAAATGACTAGAGAAATGAAACATAGAAAAATAGGATTTCTCCAAAATTAGATGGGAATTCACTTGTCTTTCTACTTTCATTAGGGAAAAGAGATCCCCTAGGGAAAGATTGACTTTCAACCCTAAGGTGAGTTGAACGTAATGGATATCTTGTTATTTTCCTTATGACTGAGGGCAAGGTAAATCAACCTAAAATGCATGTTTTAGAGATCAATGAAAAAATACCAAATGAATGCAATTATGCAACGTAAAACATGAATCATCAATTTAAAACCTTAATCTAACAAAATTAGGAAAGTTCCAGTAGATCTAAGAAAGATATGATTTTATGCACCTATCACAAAAAGCTCCCGGTGAGTGTTCTCCTAGGATAGATTCACCCTAGAGAGAATGGGTCTTGCTATAGGAGTTCAAAATATGATTTTACAATCATCTTCTCCTCAGTCTACACTCCTGATTCCTCTAGATTTCATAGTCAAAAAGTCAAAATTAAATTCTATAATTGAGTTTTTGTATCTTGACAACAATGTTGACAACTTTGCAACTTTATAAAATTGCACTTTTGATGAGTCTTGAATTCTTCTTCAACCTAAGATTTGCAACACACACAAGAGGGAACTTTTTTTTGGTGAATCGGGGTTTTCCTTCATCAAACCCCATTTTGGTATTTAAACCTTCAAATGAAATGAAACATGAATAAAAGAAATGATGAATGAACACTTGATTGTTGGAACCCACCAAACCATTGAATGGTTACCCTTGGAGGATTGAAATCTAACACATCTCTTTAAGGTCTTGATATTGCATGAAATGGATTGATTGGATGTTGATCTTGATGCTTGAATGCTTGAAACTTACATCAAAATGTTAGCTCCGAAAACATGTATGAACATACATAAACTTTGACATCATAATAGGTTCTTAAAATTTTGTTGTAGATGACTAATAAATAGACTCTTGAATGCTCTTGAAAATAATATTTTCTCATGTTAAAGTTTCCCCCTTGCTAGATTGTTTTGATTATATTAAAATTGGAAGGGCTAGTACCCATTACAAACCAACCATAGAGGAAAACCAGGGACTCACAAGGAGTGAGAAAACCAAAAAAGTAAACATAAACTAATGCTTAAATAGTTCAACCAACAGGAAATAACAGCAAAAAGAAAACATAGAACTGGGACTAGCAGAAAAACTAGACACCTATTGGTCTCCTAAAAGCTTGAGACCAGTGATCGCATTCCACTCTTGAGATAGGAGCTCGAGCTTCTTCTTGAAAGTCACAAGCTCGTGAAGAATGGCCTGGGTATCCTTGGTAACATCGCATGCTAAGGTGTCCACATTATTACTCTTCTTCATCTGCACATGACCATCATCCACCCCTTCCACTAGCCACTTCCTTTGGCTCTTCCTTATCTCATCCTGAAAAACCTGAAGAGTGGGCAATATTATTCATAGTATCTTTGCTATAGTTGATTATAATCCTCAAGAACTACATGGTCTTCTCCTGGTTCTAGTGAATGGCATCAATTTCAACTAATAAACTCTTTTATCTTCCTCAAACCCAACAATGGCCCGAAGATCATCCAGCTCTTTTTCCAATCTTTCCCACCTCTCAAAAGACCTGGCCAAGGAGGTAATCATGTCCTAATGCATTTTTTTCTCCACCTCCTTAGGCCACACAACCTACTATTCTAGCCTTTCCCTTCAAGATCTGTATCCTCTCTTTAGAAGTAACCAGCTTCCCCAAGAGCCATTTCATAATATCCTTCTAAACATTGATAGTATCTGAGATTTCATTCAATTTTTTACTTATTGGGTCTAGAGGGATATGAATAGACCTAGGTTTAATACTAGGTTCCTCCAAATTGATGCATAGGTTAGGGGAATTTTGAGGGATAGGGTTAGAAACAGGTGGGGTATTGGGGACCTCCGTGTCATGGCCCTGAGCCGAGGAGTGGAGAAGGGAGAATTATCCAAGGTGGGGTTCCATGAGTCATCATCATCATTGGTGTTATCAGAATCCCACAACCTAGAGGAAATGGTTGTGGGAATGGGCTTTGATAGGGGCTTGTAATTGATGGGGACAAGAGGGGTATTATCATTAGTAGGGGCTTTACCTCAGGCTTGGGTGCTGCAGTGAAAGGTAGGAGGAGTTTTGTCAATAGTGACAGAAGGGTTGGGGTCCCCCAGGGGATTAGTGGGGTCAAGAATAGTCAAAGCGTTCTTGCGCATAGTAGCAGGGGAGGGAAGTAAAGCCTTATCAAACATACATAAACATAGGATAAGACCCTGAAGGAGGGGAAATTTCTTACTTTTGGCCTAGACATTCCTGACGGACTGCTCAAGCGAAGACCTAATTTAGAAGGGGAAATTCATCTTAATATTGTACCTAAGATGGTTGAGCATGGCGAAAAGTTGGGCATGGAAGCGGCGAAAATTCCCTTCTAGAGTGACATACCTCATGAGAATTCTAGCGATGGTGCTCAAAACTCCAAGAAGGTCCATGTGATTAAAACCATTCTGCAACCTATTCACCTTCTCACCCTCTTTCAAGAACTATTTAGATTGATAAAAAGACCTTGTATTCATAGGTAATTTTCTAATTTCCCAAGAATTAAAACTCAAAAACCAAAAATTGCAACTACAGTTTGAATCATTAAAACTTCCACTAAAAATATATTAAAAATTAGGGTCCTAAATTTAAAGGGTACCCATTCACCCTTGGGTGATTTTTCTTAGGCCCCAAACCTAGCACACACCAATTTCAAGGCAACTTAATTAATGTTTGCAATTGTTTAATACAAGTTTCCCTTTTAGAAAAAGGGATTAATTGGGATTTTAAATAAATAATTAGGCCAGTTAGAGGCTTAGTTAAGTCCAATTTATTAAGGGACCAATCATAGTGTGAAAATGTAAATGATTATATTTTCTAACACTACATTTAGTCCCCACTTTAGTGAGAGGATGAGACCTACACTCAAGCTCACACTAAAGTATACAAATAAGCATCAAGAAGGTTCCAAGTGTACAAATGTTAGTGGGATAGAATGATAAAGATCAAGGAGGTGGCCAAGACCCCAAGATCAAGATCCCATGGAAAACTAACATAAGAAAAAAGGGGCACACATGAATGTATGATATGAAGCAACAAGACAAAATACACAAACATACAATACCAAAATTAATGCAAAGAGAAAAGAGGGGTGGATCAAGCCTCGATTGTTTGTCCAACTAGCATGGATCAAGCCTTAGATGTTTTTCCAAAAAATGTTCACAACTAGAAACCCATTGTCGACTATGTAAAAAAAAGTATACTCACATGGGCTAGTGAAATTTTTTGTCCACTAGGTGAGCCCCAAAAAGTGGATAATGGGAAATTCATGCCAAGTCTATAGACTCCCATTGTACTAACCATACCAAATTTATACCTCTTCATAACTTTGATAAGGTACCATAGAAATGGTCACAAGGCTAGCAAGTTGTATTATGCTAGGTACTCATGAAAAAGGCTCCATTGGCAGGCAAGTTGTGTTATGCTTGGTGGACATGAAAAACATAAAGGCTCCACTAGAAAGAAAGTTTTTTTATGCTTGGTGACCATTTTAAATGTAATAGGATAGAGTATTCAAAGGGGTTTTTCTTAGTTCATGAAAGGTCTTACCTTAGGGAACATCATGCCCGACATCACTTAAAAGAAGATTAGTCTAGATAAAAGATTCACAACTTAGGGAAGGGCATGTGCGGTGATCATGGTATCAAACGTAGCCCTTAAGTGGCAAAAAATTCTAAAAATCAGTTAGAAACTTGACGAAATATTTGAATAACAAGTTATCTATATTATTTCAAAATATGTAAATAATAAATTTGTAGAAAATTGAATGTAGTTTCTAAAATACTAGGTTTATTTAAAAATAAATAAAATCTATTTATGAAAAATTTGAAATTTCAATGCAAGAGTACTTAAATTTCGTGTGGAAAAAATAAGAAGTAGGTGTCCGTCCACCACCCTAACCATAATAAATGATAATATTTTTGTAAGATTTTATATATAAGTAGAGGACTCATGTCCAGATGTGATGCATATTTTTTGTAATTTTTTTCCAAGTAAATAATTAATTATGAATTTTTATTACAACTTTTAGAAAATATAAAAACTCGTCTGTCTGACCACCTTAACTTGGTCAAAATTCATGAAATTTAATTTTTATTTTTTAATCCTGATAGTATGTAAAGCATAGAATGTGACGATGTTTTGATTCAAAAAATATGATACTGGCTTGAAGTTATAGATGTTTTTCAATCCCACCTCTATCGATCAGACTTTAGTCTAATTTAATAGAATTAATTTCTTATATGTTTGGAAAGCTGAGAATCTCCCTCTAAAAACCCTTTTCGCTTTCATTAATTTTGGGTGAAAAAAAAGTTCGTCACCACATACCCCTACAAATATTGCCACTTTTGGCATACCATGATCCCCCACAAGACATTAATGCAAGTCATAGCATAACCACTAAGAGGAATTCCATATGCCAAGAAAGGTCACAATCTTGAAGGGCATCAAACCCAATATCACTGCCAAGAAGACACATCATGTCAACTAAGAAGACCACACTTTGGATAAAAAGTTCACAATTCCTAGGAGATGTATGTTATCATCAATGAGAAGGGGACATGTAAACAATGAATGGGGGACAATATTCCCCCACTTGAAATGTCAAAATAGTTTTTATGTTGGTATTAAATTAAGTAGAAAGAGATAAAAGAGAGGATCCTTGGAAAGAATGCACACCTCCCGAAACTATTTATCCTTGCCCCCCAATCATAGAGACAAAGACAACCACCAAGAACTATCATGTTGTTGCAAAGAGAAATATAGTTGCACCTAATATTGTACCACCATGAATGGAAATGAGAAAGATAATTAAAGTTACCAATGCCACATAGTGATGAGTAACATGATCATATGAAAATTAGTATCAATTAGAGGAAATAGGTGCATCAACACAAGGAAGAGCACCACAATCCTAAAGATGTTGAATTTTATTATTCAAAGCCTTACATTCATAAGTAGAGTGACCATGTACTTGATGATATGAAAAAAAAGAGCACTTCTTGTAGAATTTCTTTTATGTTCCTAGAGGGAGAGATATCAAGCAAGCTTGGAGAAGCCTTGACAAAGCATCCTCTTGATAAATGGTAAAAGATGTCCCTTTATTTTGTGTCAAAGGTATTTCTTGCTTAGTACAAGGCGTCATGCATACACAAGACTCTTTATATTGTGAGATTTTTTACTCTCTTGTAAAGGAGGGTGTAAAATCAAGTGAACCCAATCAATGCTAAGCCATGTGTTTGAAGATGTCCTAGGAGTATTTTATGTGATGAAATTGATATTAATCAAAGGTTTCTTTGATGCTTTAAGTTCTTTCATTCAGGACAATAACCAAGACTACTAGTTGTTTCTTGTGTGTTAGTCTATATAGGGACACAAATACCTTGTTCTCTAGCACAACATCCTTTCCCATTATAGCCAAGTTTTTTCAAAGCACATAACCTCTTCCGTAAAGTTTTCCATTTCTTTTTGGATTTGGTGGTTTCTCATTATCACACTCTTCATATGTGGATGTGTAACTATTGTTTTCCTTTTCTTTGCTAGAATTTGTGGACTCACATGCTTTTGATGATTCATCGTATGTTGTAGTATGTTAGTTTCTTTCTCTTTTCCTAGTTTTTGTGAAATCTTTTATTCTCCCATGAATGTAGGTGTGAAATCCAATGAACCCCAATCATGATCCAATAGCTTTATGATGTCTTCAATATTATTTTCTCTTTCTTCTTCTTGCACAGGTTTCACTTTTGAAGTTGGTATCAATGTTTTTCAAAGGACTTTCCTTGTCTTTATTAGTGTGGAAACAACTATCTAGTTCAGGGTCACCCTTGATTATGTAAACCTTGCTGTTGTAAACATATTTCACTAGAAAATGTAATGTTTAAGGCACCACATTCATTGCATGAATCCAAGGTCTACCTAAGAGAAGATTATATGAAAGATTACTGGGCATGACATGGATAGGATTTACAATGTAACTTTCTCAACTCTCACATGTAACATTATCACACCAAGAGGTTTCTTTCCCCCATTATCAAAATCATGTATAGATAAAAAGTCTAGTTGAATTTGGATTTTTTTCACTCCAATCTTGTGTAGAAGGTTTACACTACAAACATTAAGTGTGAAACCATTGTCAATGAGAGTTTTTTATTCCATATTTATTAATTTTAGCCACTATCATCAAAGCCTCATTTTGTTTTTGGACTTCTAATGGAGGTAACTCATCTTGATGGAATGTAATGTCTATGTTGACTGAGTTCATACCTTGAATTAGGGTTGCTACATCATTTGGTTGTGCACTAGGAGGGATAAAATCTTGTTGTAAATAATTTTGAAGCATACTTTGGTAATTAGGTGATGCTTGAATCAAATCCCAAAAGGATATCTCAGTAGGAGTGTTTTTGAGTTGTTCTACAAGGTCATACTACTTTCCATTGTGTAGAGGCAAATGAGGAGCACTAGGTAAGATAGGTTGAGGTAATGGTAATGAAGTAGGCATGGTTTGTGGTTTCCTATTATTCCTTGTGTTATATATATGAGCAATAGTATGATAACTTGATTTCTATGAAACGTTGTTACTCGTAACTAGTAAGTTTCCTTGCAAAATTTAAGATAACTCCTAGAGGTTTTGGTTGGTGTTATGGTGGTCCTATATTAAGAAGTGGCTTAGGATATGACTTGGGAGGCCCAATAATTAGAGGAATATTAGGAGTTCCAATGATTAGAGGACTTGTAGGAGGTCTAACGATTAGAGGACTCAAGGGAGTTTTAATGTTCATAACCCAAAAATACTTATCCTTATTTTGATGATCTTCTAGTGAGGGGAAGTATAATGTCACCATGTTATCATCCTCTTGTACCATGATATCTTCCCTAGTAGGATATTTTTTAGGAGAGAAGCAAACAATATTTTCATGACATTCAATGGTTGGATCTTTTAAGATAAATTCATCACAAGTAGGGGAGGCATGTAGAGAAGAAAAACTATGATTTTCTTAATTACCAATGATTGCATCATTTTGTTCAAGTATATCTTCCCAAGTGGGAGAAGCATTCAGAGAGGAAGAAACAAGATTATCATGACTCTCAATTAGTAGGTCTTTCAATACCAAAATATCTTCTTCATAAATAGGAGAGATATTTGAAGAAGAACAAATATGATTATCACGGTTATCTATGATTACATCCCCTTGTCCAATAATGTACTCCCAAGTAGGAGAGGTAGGGGAAGAGAAAAAAATAGGATTGTCATGGATCTCAATGTTTGGATCTTTTAACACCAAAATATATATGATGTTCTTTATTTCAAGGGTCTTTGACATAGTCTTCTCAATTTAGAACAAATGTATAGCAAAGGATACAATCTATTATTTCAAGATGTTGGTTGTGAAATTAGAAAAGGAAGATCCATAACTCTAGTTGCTACAAGAATAAGGACATAAAAGAATTTTATAAGCTCAAAGGTGTTGGAGGTAAGTGCATTATATCATATATCAATAAATGTTGGCTATGGAATAATAGAATTTTTCATATCAATTTTTATAGCCTATTGAAGATCAACTCTACTTGACATGCTATGAGAGACATGCCAAGAATTACAAATCCTATCAATGCAATTTGGAAAGAGTGATAGGTTGGAAAACAAACAAAGAAGAGGTTCAAATATAAAGAATATTTTACTTAAAGACCTTTAGAGTTGGTGCATACAAACCTATGTGGACCTACTAGAACAAGAAGATCTCTAGGTGGCATGTATTTTATGTTGTTAATTATTATTACTCTAGAATGACTTGGGTAACATTTCTCAAATAAAAATAATAAGCTCTACATAAGTTCAAAGAATTTAAATCTATGTTTGAGAATGAAATGGATTTGAAAATTAAGTGTTTTAGGTCTGATAGAGATGGTGAGTTCACTTCCAATGAGTTTAATAATTTTTATGAAGATCATGGGATAAAAAGACATTTATCAACTCCTAGGACTCTACAACAGAATGCAGTTGTGTAGGGGAAGAATAGGATATTTTAAGAGGTTGCAAGAAATGTGTTCAAAGAATAAAATCTACTAGATGTCTACTAGGGAGAATAAATTCATACCACAATCTACATTCTTCACAAAGTTCAGGCAAGAGTGAATTGTTTAAAGATCCCGTATGAGCTATGGTATGGAAACAATCCTATTGTGAAAAAATTTAGAGTGTTTGGAAGTAAATGCTATATCAAGAGAGACTAAGATAACCTAGGAATTTTTTATGCAAGATAAAATGAAAGAATTTTCCTTGGATGTTATACAAAGAGAAAGATATATAGGTGCTACAACAAAAGGCTAAAGAATATAGTTGAAAGTGAAAGTGTCAAAGTGGATGAAGAATCACATCAAAGCTCAGTGTTGATAGAAGTATATGAATTTGATGAACCCAGTTATAGAGAAGAAGAAATAAAAGAAAAGGAAGAAAAGGAGATGCTATTGGAAGATGAAGAAGCTCCAAAAATGAATCCTAAGACTCCCAAGTATGTGACAAAAGAATCATTTTGAGGATCAAATAATTGGAGACAAAAGAAAAGGTGTGTTGACAAGGAGGAAATCTGCTATGGTAGAGGAATAGGTAAACGTCTTTTTACTTTCTAAGATAGAACATGAAACAATAACTAAGGTATGCAAGGATGAAAATTGGGCCTAAGCTATGGAAGAAGAGTTGAGGTAGATTGAGAAGAATTGGGCATGGGAACTAGTCACAAGACTACTAAACAAGAATGCGATAGGAACTAAATGTGATTTTAGTAACAAGTTGAATGAGAATGGAGAAGTTATTAGAAAAAAGGCTAGGCTTGTGTGTAAGGGTGACTCACAAGTGGAAGGAATAGATTTTGAAGAGACTTTTGCTTCAATACCAAGAATAGAGGTTATTAGGATGTTTTTTCCTTTTACGACATATAAAGAGTTCAAGGTATATCAAATGGATGTACAGTCTACATTTTTGAAGGGTGAGTTAGAAGAAGTGTACATTGAACAACCAAAGGTTTTGAGTTATTAGAAGATCTTGATATGGTTTGCAAGTTGAAGAAAGAATTGTATGGACTTAAACAAGCTCCTAGATCTTGGTATGCAAGATTGGACAAGTACTTATTGTAGCAATGACTCAAAAAGGTACTGCAAATAACAATGTTTACTTCAAAGTTAAGGGAGATCAAATCCATATTGTGGTTGTGTATATTGATGACATAATATTTGGAGGAAATGTGTAAAAAATTTATAGAAGAGATTCAAAATGAGTTTTAAATGTCAATTTTTAGGGAGATGAATTTCTTCCTTGGGTTGTAAATTAGTTAACCAAAAAAGTTATATTCATTACACAATCAAAGTATGTTAAGGAAATGTTAAATAAGTTTGGAATGGAGGAGCATAAACTAGTATGTATGTCCATGTTTACTAGTTTTCAATTGATAAAACATGATGAATCTCCTAAGACAGATTAGACCAAGTACACATCCATTATTAGTGAATTAGTATATCTAACTACAACTAGACTAGATATCATGCATGCAGTATGTCTTGTGAGAATATTTCAAGAAGATCCTAGAGAATTACATTTTCCAATAGTCAAGAGGATACTCAAATATTTGAAGATTACTATGGCCTATGGTCTATGGTATTCTAAGGATACTGAATTTACTTTGAGTGCTTGCATAGATGTAGATTGGGAAGGCTATGTAGATGATAGAAGAAGTAAAAGTGGAGGTTATTTCTTTCATGGAAATAGATTGGTTTCTTGGTTGAGTAAGAAGTAGGATTCAGTGTCACTATCTACTATAGAGGTACAATATATTGTAGTAGTATCTTTCTGCATATAGGTATTTCAGATGAAGTTGACATTGAAGGATATCATAGTATCATATGAAAAACCTATTTCTATCTTGTGTGATAATACAAGTGCTATTAATAGTTCAAAAAATATAGTAATTAATTCAACAATAAAGTGTATCTTTATCTGATATCACTTGGGTATGTGTAGGATCATCATGGAAAAAATAGGCCCTTAAGCGGCAATGAAAATTTAGAAAAATCAAAGTTAGGAAACTTGATGTAAAAATTTGAATAAGTTATCTATATTATTTCAAAAATATGTAACAATAGAATCTGTAGAAAATTGAATGTAGTTTCTAAACTACTAGGTTTATTTTAAAAAAATCTATCTAGTGAAAATTTGAAATTTCAATACAGTAGCACTTAATTTTCAAGGAAAAAATAAGAAGTAGGTGTCTGTCTGACCACCCTAACCACAATAAAATGATAATTATTTTTATAAGTTTTATATATAAGTAGAGGACTCATGTCCCAATGTGATGCATATTTTTTTGTAATTTTTTTCCAAGTAAATAATTAATTATGAATTTTTTATTACAACTTTTAAAAAATATAAAAACGTGTATGTCTGACCACCTTAACTTGGTCAAAACTTCATGAAATTCATTTTTTTTTAATTCTATTGTATGTGAAGAATAGAATGTGACACATGTTTTAGATTCAAAAAATGTGATATTGTTTGAAAGCTATAGATGATTTTCAATCAGCCTAT
The DNA here is from genome assembly GCA_007258455.2 of Sequoia sempervirens. NCBI lineage: Eukaryota > Viridiplantae > Streptophyta > Pinopsida > Cupressales > Cupressaceae > Sequoia > Sequoia sempervirens. The sequence goes on along the minus strand of VDFB02034335.1, from coordinate 14,349 downwards.
CAATTAGGACTTGAGTCATAATTCAAATAGAAAATGAATAATAATTATTCATTAAATTCAAAGTAAAGCATAATTTATATTGGTGGAAAAATGAGAATCTCCTTTAAAAACCCTTTTTGTTTCATCAATTTTGGGTAAAAAAAAGTCATCGGCCACATACCCTACACATACCCATCATATTGCCACTTTTTGGCCCATCATGATCCTACACATACCCACTTTTTAAGAGAGAGAGTTGCTAAGAATGAAGTGAAGTTGGAGTATGTGCCTAGAAAGGATTAAATAGTAGAAATTTTCACAAAGGCTCTTCCAAAAGACACATTTTGGTATCTCATAAACAAGATAAGGGTTATTGCCCTTCCTTTCAACTAGATGCATAAGACAATGCATCTATCTAGGGGTGCAATTCAAGAGGGATTCTTTATCCTAGATTGATGAAGGCTACCTCTCAAGGGGAGTAGGTAGTGTTTTCCTTCATTGGTGCAGTCATGGGGAGAATTTTTTGTGCCTAAAAGTGTGATAAAGAGAAGTGAAGTATGTAGGTGTTTCCCTTTGCCATTGATGTCAAAGGGGGAGAGAGTGATGTATAAAAAACATAATAGAAAGGGGAAAAGAGTATTAGAGAGAGATACATGGAGATCTAGAGTAAGGAGGAAATATGTTTGAGAATTGAAGATCATCATTCTTATTGTTGGTTATTTTTTTAGAACCAAACTTAATCTTACCATTTACCTATGAATTTTCTAGAATCCAATGATAAGTAAAGGAAATGATTGGCTTACTAACAGGTACTAACTTACTAGGCTATACCTCTACTCTTCAGCCTCTATGAAACCTAGGAGGGTGATCTAGATAATGTCTATATGATAATCTCATTCCATTTTATCATAAACATTAAAAATGGACAGATACATCCCTATCATATGCAAATAGACAAAATTCCCAAGGATTTGGTAGACCCTTTAAAGAATTGTACCTACAACTAGAAATGAGCAGTACTTCATACTACCATACTAAAAATATAGGTGTGTCAAAATTTTTTGTAAAGATTTGTGTTCTTTGCTAGGTATAGGCAGCTCACTAACATCAAAGGTGACTAGACAAATAGACTAGTTCCTTATTTGAGGGCAACAGATTCGCATATGCAATATACCATAATACATTTAGCAAATTGAAACAAGCATTTGTAGACTAGTGTATATTACTTTGTAACACACAATTTGATGTGTCCAGAACTATAAAATCCTTAACAATCCTTGAATTTTAATTAGAAATCTATGATCTCATTTAAGCACTTATTTACCTCTTTGAACTAAAGAAAAAGATGAAATCACACATTCAATGAAAGTGATTGAAGAAAAATAAATGAACCTTGATTCCTTTATTCATAATTTGAAAGCCATAATTACAAAGGAGAGAAATTAATGCAGGAACTTGCAACTATCATTCATATATCTTTGCTATTGTAGAACAATTAAGGTTATGAAAAATCTAAATACATTCCTAAGACTTGACATTAATCTATTTCTCTATGCTTGAAATTATTAGAGTTACATCATACATGAGCTCAAAAATTTGCTTAACCATCAAAAGACTTGTGTAGTTAGTTGTGAATTCCCATTTATAGAAAACATGGGAGAAACAAGCATTGAGCCAAATTACAATTAATGTCACATTTACATTTAACATACATTTCAATTTCAATTTCAACAACATTCCCCAAGAAGTTATATGTTCTTGTTACAAATAGGGGGAAAGCATGTAAGACAAAACTTATTCACACATGTTGAAGAAGAAACACTCACCTTTCAAAAGGAATCTCTCATTTATTGCAACAGCTTCCAAAATATCTTCTTCACAAGACAAAAGGATTAACCACATGCAAGCTCCATCAACAAAACTTTAAAAGCAAAAAAAACAATTTAGAGAGATAAAATTGACCCATCCATGTCAACATTGGTGCCACCAATTTCCACATTGGAGAGAGAACAATATCTTTTATAATACTTCAACAAAATCCCAATCTATATTGTTTCTAGGTTATGCATTGTTTCTCTCCTGTCCATTAATCATCACAGTTGCAGACTTCAAGAAAAAAATTATACTCACTACCCCGCCATTGTAACTCAATCCTCCAATACATCCAAATATTTTCCTTTCCAAGCCTAAAATTCCTCTTCAATGGCCTAGCTAAATTTCATGACATTATCAGTCTTTTTCCTATAAGGAAAATATTTGGTAACAACTTGATTGGCTTCCTTATCAAACTCTGCTAGGACAATCTCTATATGGACCAACATGTCCATGTTCCTCTTTAGTGTACCCATATCATGTTCCTAACAAATTGAAGCAGCTTGACCTGAAATGACATTATTAGTTTCCTTTCTCCACTCATGCAGGGTTTTTATGCTACCATCATCATTTAAAATAGATGGGAGGAGACCATGATGTGTTTCATGAAATTTTTAGCCAATTCCCTTTCTTGGCCTCGAAAGGCTCAATAATTCCCTTGAATTCCTAAATATCATTTACAATAATAATGGTGTGCTTAAGATTCTCATGGGCATCAACATCCTGCTTGGCTCCAATAGACATCATCCACAACTCCTACAACTTGGGGATCCATGCCTCCATGAGCAGAATAACTCTCTCCTTATCATTGCCAAAATTATTTATAGCAGATTTCATGGAGGAATAGTTGTCATGAATGTTGTTTAATATATTGTTAATCCCCCTATTTAGGTGCTTTAAGATTGTAGTGACAATATTATATTACTGATAAAGATTTTCCTATTGAGATTGTCACATTTTTCTTTGTATTCAAGTAGTTGCTTAAGAAACTCCTCCTTATTGGAACATTCATTTTCCTTTCGTACTTCAAATGTGTTTGGCTCTACCATCGAAATGGGTATAGTTCCCATATTATATGACACAATTACCCATGAGGAACTTGTTGTAGAGGTACAGTCAGTAGGTGTTGGTTCAAGTGAAGTAGTAGGGGAGACAACATCAGTTCTCTTTCACTCTCTTGGTTGCAAATTTTTTAATTTCTTCATCAATAATGATATCTTTTTTTTCATCTGCTTCTTTTGTTGTTTTGTCTTGCCATAATTAACTAGCAAGTTATTAAACTGCTTCTTGAATTTTTACTTTTCTGTAGTTACCAGCTCAACTGTGGCTTTTATAAACTATGCAACATGCACCGACATTGTTGATACCTCAAGAGTTGATGTCTCTAACACTGTCTTTATTATTAGGCCTCTCCTATAGTCTACTACAGGCTCTACCATATTAGGCTTCCTTGTGCTAGGGGATATGGACCATATAGTTAATGCATCCCTTCGCTCACTAAAAGTTTATCCATGTAGTGCAATTGTAGCTTCTTCTTCTTATTTGTAAAGTGGTTTGTCACAAATCTTTGCCATATCAAAAGTAATAGAGGAGGCAAGATCCCACTCAGGTAAAAACAAAACACCACTATTTCTCACCAATTCTTTGCCTTTTGTTGTAGTCATTTTAAGAAATTTGGCTTTCATTTCTTTTAGCACCTTTTCTTTGCTTAGCTATAGTAGTAACATATTTATCCTTCTTAGCCCTGTAGGAAAATTCCATGAAAGATTAGGATTTTATGAATGAATCATCATCCATGAATTTTGAGCAAGCCTCCACCCTAAGATCATCATATTTGTTTATCCCAGTGAGATCAACCTTGATCAACCTCATACCCAATCACTGCTGGTGCAGGAGGTATTCTTGTTTCATTTCATGCTTAAATACCTAGATTTCCTCATTAGGTTCATCATCATCATCATCCACCAAACCTATATGTTCAACCTTTTGCTTTTTCAATGGTGACTCTTTTGGTGGTGAGGCATGTTGTGATGGGGGCATCAACATCCACAAATCCAAGCCCGATTTTCCTTGGAGGAGATGGTGGTGGAATTTTTGGCATAGGAGAAGAGGCCTTTGCTCCTCTTGTTCAAAGGGATAAACTACATCATCTTTCCTTTCCTTGTTCTTCCTCATGAAAAAAAAATATTTTTTGTTCTTATAGAGGCTGATCTATAGGCTTTTCCTCCATAATAGGGATTTATCCTCCACTTTGTTCTTCTTCCATGGGGACTTTCCCCTTGTTTTGAATCATTCTTTCACCTCCAAGGTAACCAACCATTGTTTCAAATTTCTAGAACACATATTCCGCTCTCTACATTATATTAGGGATTTGTGCAAAAGCAGTGAATCCAGGTTCCTTTTCCTTTCTTTGCATTTTTTAAAAAGTGATCCACTTTTCTTTTCTATTCTCTTGCTCCACAAAATCAAAGATGTTCCTTATTATATCCTTAGGGATCTAGAAAATATGCACGAACTTGGAACTCATGTTCCTTTCCTTTAACTAGTCAGGAAATGAAACCTTCAAGATCATGATACTCTCTTGTCACTGCACTTTTCACATGAAAAGTATTAAGTATATCATTTACCTTATTTCAACCTCCTTTAACCATTACAAAATTAGAGAAGCATGCATATGAGGGGAAGAAAGTTCCCTTTCCTTGATCCAACAAATGTTTATTCTCCATACTCCCCAACTAATAAATCACCTCAAGAAACCCAATTCTCTTTGGGACATACTTAGGCAACAAGTGAGGTGCAAAAATGGCACCATACACTCTCAAAACCATATATGTAGGGTAAGGGATAACATCTCTCCAATTGTGATTAACCCCCAATTTAGGCCTCCTAGCTTTGGGTCTGAAGAAATCATGCAGTGCCTTGGGAACTCTTGGCACATTCACAACCAAGACTCTTCTCAACTTTGAGAAAAACTGATTTTCAAATATCACATAATCAAATGTTCTGTCATCCTTATCTAAGATAGTGGTCCAACACTAGATATGCAATTCAAAATGACCCTCCTTCCTATCCAATGTCATATTTTTCCCAAAGTAAGATGCACCTTTGAATAGAAATATGTACATGAGCAGTGAATACCAACTGAATCTTACCTCCATCTCACCCTTTTTCAACCTTACCAAACCCTCATGCATTTTATCTACAAGAAACTAAAAGAAACCCTACATAATCATATATAGTGCAATACTAGGGGTGTTGTATGTGTACTTCCATATACATCCAAGCCATGGGTATTCCAGTAACTGGGTCATAGCCAATTAGTAATTTCTTTGGAAGTAAGGGACAAAATAATTAACAAGATAGGGCTCTTTATCAAATTGTCCCAATGTAACCCTATGACCATTAATCTCTACTAGATACTTTGGAAATATATAGACCTTGAATGCATGCTTAGTTTTATCATATTCCTACCTTAGAGCCTTTTCATCAATTTTATTCATATCATCACTCCACTCTGTGAGTTTGAAAACATGAGAAATTTCTTCCTTTGTGACTTTAAAAATGTCAATCCCATCAAAGGTCCTCATAGTCCTAGTGACTGGGTCATAATTGATAGCTACTTCCTTTAACAGATCAATATCTAGGTATAAATTCAACACAATCAATTTTCCTAAGTTGAGGTTCAATGGTTACCAACTGGAACACCATAATTCCTATTTCCAAACCAACCACAATTTAATTCACACCCAGTGCAAGGTAATTTGGAATCCTTGATAGTACAATATTTGTCAACTAGGCCCTCAACTACTTGTGCACGCCTAAAAAGCACTCGGCCCTTGGGTTTTTCATTGGTTGAGAGTGGTAGTTGGTCAGTTAGGTCCTTAATTAAAATTATTTTTGAGGTAGAGGGTTCCTCCTTTGATGAAGACGCTCTTGTTTTGGGAGCCATGACTCAAATTTTTCATAAACTAGGGTGTCTGGTTGTACAAAATAAAATCTATGGCTCAAACAATGGTTTAACACAAATTATAGCAATGAAGGACCAAATAGATGTTCTTAAATGAATGTCAAACCTTAAAAGAAATGTAAAACCAAGAAAAACCTAGTGACATAATGATAGAGATGGTATAATTGAGCAATTTTTAAATAATTTCAAAGGTGGGATAGTATACCAACTTACTGGCTTGGTGCAAGCTTAAAACCTTAACTCTGGCATCAAATTGGCTTGAAAACTATAGCACGAGATTCTCAGGACATGTAGAATGTTTTTATCAATCCTGAACTATTCTTCAAAACAAGTTTTAAAGACCTTACAACTCTTAATTTGGTAGCTCGATGTCCTATCTGCCATTGCAAACCAAAACAACTCACTTTCCATTGATCTCAAATTTAAATATTATCTGTTGATCTTGCAGTAAAATAAAAGAACCACCAATTCAAATTTAGCCAACTTAGTTTTAAAAGGTTGACTGTGTGTAGCCATTTTCTTCATCCAATCTAATCAAGTTGTGTGGAACGGCTTGCTAGTGATCTGTGGGCTCCACCATCTCTTCGTTATTGAAGTAAGAAACCATGTGTCATCTTCCCCTCTCCCCCGTGAGTCTTAACCTATGTGTAACTTTAATCAACAGGGACACTGGGAGGGGCTAGGATTAAAACTCCCACCCTGAATATGTGCATGTCTTAACATGAGCCCACATGCCTTTACACATAATCCTTAGGTACAATCAATGGTTTTGATCAAAAGATCATTTTTCTATCACAACATGTCCTTTTGAAATTACTTTTAGTAACTTGAGCTTTAACACTTTCCATATGTGGTGAAATATTTTATTAATATTTTCCCATTCCCTAATTTTTCCTTATTAGCTCAATTGATGACATGTGGCAATCACCTGCTTCTCCATTGAGAGATGGGAGGTAGAAGTGGGTCTCCCACGAGATGGTGGGTAGTGGTCAAGATTGACCCACATCACCCCTCGTCAACCATCAATCTCATCGAATGAAGAGCTTTCCCTTTGTAAAACCAACTAAGTCCCATAGATAAATGTCATTCACCTATTGCCTTGTGATATTTTTCAAATGCCAAAAGAAATCAAACAAAGATGTGGGGAACAGACCTGATGTAGCCACATCCTTAAACAACCACCATTGATCACACCTATTCATCACCCATTGTCCTTTCAAAAGTGTTGGTCTTGCGAATGAAGAGGGAATGTGGTGCTCACCTACTCGCTCGCTAGAATATTTGAATAAGAAATAAACTAGAACAGGGGTGTGGGGAATGACTATGATCTGCTTGCGGTGATCAAACGGTCATATTAAAACCATAAATATTCACATGCCCAAAGTTAGTTTTAAAAGAGGGGACCCCCTAGGAAAATGTAAGAGAAGGCCTCAATAGACTTAAACTATTTTAATCAAAGGATGTAAAGGCCAAACAAGATCGATCGATTGACCTTACAAAATAAAATATGTTTCAGACCTAGGCACGCAGGGCAAGTTACTTCATGGATTTTGATGGTATAATATGTAACTTAAATGACTAGATACCAGCGATAAGGGGTCAATGGTGAATTAGAACATTGACAAGGACGTAGGCCTAAGGTTTACATAGAAAGGCTTCTAGCAACATAAACCCTAAAACAATGACAATGAACAAAACCCTAACCTAAGAGAGATAGATTTAACAAATATTTTACAAAATTTTGAGACGGAACATGAAGCATTTTAGGGGTTCCATTAGTGGCTCCAGTTGGGGAATTCTATTCTTACATAATAGAGCGAGATTCTAGAATCTCAAGTTAATTATACCAAAGACAATCTAAAACCAAAAACTAAGACCTGCCTAAACAAGGTAGGAAAACTAGACAAAATCAAACACACCTATACACAAAATTTATAGGACTGTACAATGTACATGGAATAGAACATATTTCAAGAGACATATGGTTTCAAGAATTGTCCATGTACTGGCAGCTCAAGAATCTCACCTATTAATTTATGTAGGAAATACAAATCTTCACCATGAGTGTTGTTGATCAAATAAGGGCCAAGCCACAATGCTTCAAAATTTCCATGTTTTCCCCTATCTTATGATCTTGCATTCCACATCAGCACCCGGTTCCCTACTTGAAAATTTCTTGAGGATGCTCTCTTATCATGCAATTTCTTGACTTGCAACTACAACTTGACACTTAGAACTTTTTTTAACATTTGTCCTTGTTTCATCCATTTCCATTAATGCATCAATCCTATGCTGCATTGCATCACATATGTCCTCATCATATTCTTGGAAAAACTTATACATTTGCATGAGGTTGTTATGTGGAAGCCTAGCTGAAATACCATATACTATGTCAAAAGGTGCATAAATAGTGGCCATCTTAACAGTCACCCAATTTTCCCACAGGGCTAACTGTAACTTGGAATCCCAAGCTCTCTTTTTCTTCTCCAGGATCCTTTTGATAATATTCATCAATATTTTCTTGCTTGATTTTGCTTGACTGTTTCCTTGAGGGTGATACAGTGAAAAATATGACATATGGATTCAATGTTTTGAGTAGAAGTTTGTAAACTCCTCAGATCTGAAGCACATTGCATTATCTGAAACATTTTTCTTAGGTACTCCAAATCTAGTATTTTCCATCAAGAATTAAATGACTACTTTAATTGTTTCTCTTTTTGTTCCAGGATGGCTTCCACCCATTTTGTAAAGTAATTTGTGGCCACAAGAATCCATGAATTCCCCCCTCTAGACTTTTCAACTATTTATCCAATGGTCAATACCCCATTTTTGAAATGGTGCTTGCATGCTGACTGGTCTAAGAGGCAAGTTACCTGAGAATTTTAGTTTCCCATAAAACCTTTGGCATGCATCACATTTTCTTACTAGTTTGTATCCATACTTAAAAACTGTAGGCCACCAGAATCCATCTATCAATACTTTTTGGGCAGTGGTTTTAGCCATATATTGTCCACCACATACCCCACCATGCATAAATTTTAACAAATCAAAGACCTTGGTCTCATCAACACATTTCAACAATACACCCTCCAAGTTTCTCACCACAACTCACGTCTTATGATCACATATTTAATGGTGTGTAACTTAAGGGTTATTTTTTCATTTTCTATCAATCCCTCAGGGAATTGCATTCTCTACAAGTAATAAATGACACCCTTATACCAATCACAACACTCCATATTAGAAATGTATGATATCTTATAATCATCCTCCAAATTTATCTAGTTATCATCAAGGTTTACCTTAGCCATTAACATAGCCAATCCTTGGCCTCTTACCAATTTGGTTATCTTGATGTCAATATTAAATTCATGATTTTTTTTTATCCATTTGCATCTTCTACCCGTGACTTCTTGTTGGCTAAAGATATCCTTCACAACTATAGCTAGAACATAAGTAATGATTGTGGCTCCAACTAGGTAAGTCTTGAAATTATTCATAGCCTTAACAAGTGCATATGCTTGTTTTTCCATTAAATCATACTTTTTGACTCTATAGCTTGAAGTGATTTGCTAAAGAAAGAAATTGGTTGTTCAAAACCCTCTTCATTTTTTGTAACAAAACAATAGAAATAGTATGAAACGATGCAAATGAAAATATTTGTAATGGCCTAGAAAAGTCAGGAGTCCTTAAAATTGGGGCCTCCTTCATAGCCCATTTTATTTTCTTGAATGCCTAACTAGGCTCCTTACTTTAAACCACCCGCTCCTTACTCTAAACCACCTTTTCTCCCTTCTTCAACATCTTGGAGATAGGTTTTGTAATCTCTACAAAATTGTTTACAAACCTCCTCAATAAATTTATCTGGCCAAAGAATGATTGAATTCCTTTAACATTCTTTGGCTAAGGAATATTTTCTATGGATGTTACCCTTTAACGGTCAATTATCACTCCCTCTTTGGAAACAATATTCCCCAAAAAATTTCCTTCAGTAACCCCAAAGGCACACTTTTTTTGGTTTGGTGAGATTCCATATTCCAATGCCCTGATAAATATCTTCTCTACGTGCATATAGTGATCTTCTTTCTTGGAGTAAGTTGTCAAGTCATCTTGGTAAATTTCCATGAATAAGTCAATAAAATTAGAAAATTCTACATCCATAGCCCTTTGGAAAGTAGCACCTACATTGGTTAAGCCAAATGGCATCCTCACATACACATAAGTGCCCCATGGAGTTGTGAATGCAGTTTTGTACTACTCAAAATTCTTCACTTTCACTTAGTTGTATCTAGAAAAACCATCTATCATTGATAATAGCTCATAGCCAGTTACCTTATGCAACATGGATTCCATGTTCAACAGTGGATAATTATCCTTTAATGATGACATATTCATATTTCTAAAATCCACACATAACCTTATATCACCATTTGTCTTCCTAACTGGAACTAGATTAGACACCCATGAGGAATGCCTAGTAGGGTTTATGATTCCAACATCCCTTAGCTTAACCAAATCTTCTTGCATTTTTTAAGCTAAGGCTGGATTGATGGGTCTTTGCTTCTACCTAAAAGGCTTAGCATCTTCCTTTAGAGGAATTTCATTTTGGAATAATTCCTCTCTATATGCTTTCAGGTCATCATATGACCAAGAAAATACATGTCTATATTTTCTTAATAAGGTAAGCAACATTTCCTTGATCTTTGGTTTCATCTTCTTCCCTACATATACCTTTTTGAGGGCATTTTCCAATCCCCAAATTCACTTCTTCTAGATCCTTTGGATGGGTGGCAGTTATTTTAACCTTGCTCTTATCTTGACTATCAAAGACTCTTTCTAATGCTACAAGGCCCTTGGAGATTTTGTTTGTCTTCAACTAAATGACCTCATTCCAAAAGAATATATCCTTACCATATATATTTTCAAAAAATTCACCAAAACCAATCTCCTGACCTTCATATTCATCAACACATTTCAAAAATTTCAGAATATCTTCATCATCGTTGAAAATTTTCCAATTATGTACATCATCGGGGATTGAGGGTCTTCCTTGTACCTCAACGTTAGAGATGCCTATAAAAGTTATATCATCTATTCTTAATGAAATGATTGCAAGTAAGTCTACCACTCTATTATGTCCTCTCTCCATCTAGTCTATTCCAAAGTCATCAAACTATTCAATGGAATCCTAGACAATATTTATGTATTTTTCAATCTATTTTTTTGCATACATATCTAGATCTTACTTGGGATATCACCAACTTAGAGTCACCGATTACCATTAACTTATTTATCACATAATTTTTAGCTAGCCTCAATCCTAGTAACAATGATTCATACTCTGCCACATTGGTTTTGTAAACAAAAGAAAAAGTAAAATAAAATTTGTATGTATTGCCACTAGTTGATACTAGCAATATTCTTGCACCAGACCTTTCCTTAGAACTTGCACTATCAAAGTACATCTCCTAGAGTCCATCCCTATTATACAGTTTTATAACTTCATTGTCTATAGGTGTAGGGTGCCTATCACATTCTCTTGATATATCTTCTACCTTAAACTCACTAATATTAGTATCTATAAAAACAATTGTATCATCCTCAGGAGCATGCTCCAACATATGTGGCACTTTTGGCTCTCTAACCACTTGGGAATCCTTACCATCAATGGGAAAAGTAGTGTAAGACATGTCACATTGCATGTTTCCTCACATGGAAGCACTCCATTTCCTAGATAGCAACATTCCATGATTGGGTGGGATATCTACTACCACCACACTCATCTTGAATTCCTTTTCTAGATAAGCGACTAATCTATACGAAAAATCATTGATTAAACCAGTCAAAAGGACTTCCCTAGAGTCCATAGCATAGAAATTGACATAGGTATTATCAAATTTCAATCCTAATTCCTCCATGACCTTGGTTGGCATTATATTGTTGGATGCTCCAAAATCAATAATATGATTCTTCAAAAAAATTCCCTGAACAATCAGTGTGAGGAAGAATGGGTCTATTTTCCCAAGATAGGTCATGACTGAATTCCCTAGAAAAATATGAGGGATATTAGTAATCACTCCCTCAAATTATTTATCTTTCTTTTCCTTTTCACTCACTTTGGGTGGAGTAGACACCACTAATTCAGAATAGGCTATAGTAGCACCATTGATAAGGGATACTGACTTTTGTTTGTGTTCATCAATTATCATCATCTCAAGCAAAGGAAAATAAAATTTTACTTGACTAAATAACTGAAACATATTAGTAGGGGTGTATTTAGGTAATTCAATTTAGATCATACCTTGTTATGTACCACTCTCCTATTAATTCTTTGTCAGGGCATCCTTGGGCTTGGCATCTCTTCTTGATGCTTCAAAATTATACTTATGTGCCTTTGTATTCATAGCAAGGTACTTGAGCTCTCCATTTGGTTTTGGTTTATCATCTATTTTAGCCCAAATATTATCTCCCTTGCTTTCCTTAGCTTTGACTGCTTCTGCTTTGCCATCATATTTTTTCTCTTTTCCTCTGGCATTCTGCTCATTCTACCCTAGTCACCACCTACTATTATTTTCCTTAAGTGATGCAAGATTCTGGCTTGAGTGGCCAAGGCCACTGTGTACCTTGAAATTTATGTATTGAAGGTCTTCTCAAGGACACATTATCTTTAGTTGCTTCAAATGTGTGCACTTCATTATCACTATCATCACCTTCATTAGAGATACTTTGTTGGTGATATGCATTGGCAACATGCCTTTGGTTATCCACATCCATTTCATGAGACTCCATATTAGACGAACATTCATTGTCAGTAAAATTAGAACTGTCTGTGATCATATTAACATAAACATCATCATCATTGGACTTCATAGTCTTTAGGTACATCTTTGTCTACTTCAACCATCTTTGCAACTGCACATTGATGAGGAGAATACAACATTTGAAAAACCATGCACCAAGGGTTCTCATCAACAAAATTGCTTGAGTTCTTCTACAAAGGATCCAGAGGAACCTTTTTCTAAGCATTTTTCTGATTATGTAGGATGGGTTTTCCATTATTCCAGTTTGTGTTATATGGATGATCTTGCAATGGAGGAGATATTTCATTCTTATGATAATTAGACCTTTCATTTGTCAGACATTTCTCTTGTTTGGAAATTCTATTGCTCAAATCCTTCATGTTATTATATATGTTATCAATCTTACCCTTTAAAGAATTTCCCTTAGCACTAGAGTTTTTATCCTCTTTCTTTCGATTCTTGAGGATCTTTACATCATCCCTCCTCCCTACTTTACTAGTTGCTCTATTGATATTATCAATATGGACAACCATCTTATAAGCCTCTCTCAATGCTTGTGGGTTTTTATCTAGCTAGTGATAGCTTATTTTTTCATGAAAGGCATTGCAATAGTTCACCAATCATACAATGTCATTTAATCTTAAATGAGGAGGTAGCTAGTTCATGGCCTTTTGAAATCTTACATTAAATTCATCCACACCCTCATTTGAACTTTTAACAATATTATTAAATTGATTCAAAAGAAACCTTGAATCAATCTTATTACCATACTATTCTTTGAACAACATCTTAAATTCATCCCAAGATCCAATACTTGCAATAGGAAAACTTCTACACCATTCTTTGGCATCCTCAGTAAGTTATTGCATGAATAACTTCATCATGACGTCCTCTGCTTCTACCTCAAAATCATCCATGACATTAGCAAATGCTTTGAGGTAGTCTTCACCACTCAAGGCATTATTTCCAAAGAATCTAACCAAAGTAGGCCTGAAATATTTAGGAAATGGGTTAGGATAACCAAGAATCCCAATAAAGCATAACTGTTGATATCTTTCAACTTGCATTGGTCTCCTGGTAGCTCAGCCTCTATGAGCATTTCTAGGCTCATGATATTTTTGGTCATTATGTGTATTGAGTCTTATCCTTATCTTTTCCATCTCGATTATTATTTCCATCTCCTTTCTTCTTTCCCCCATCATCTTCAAAGTAAGAGTTCTTATTTTTATCATTTTCTCCACCTCCACCACCCAAATCTCCCCCACCACCCCCACTGGCGGTGTGTCCCTCAGAATTATTCTTGTGTGCATCATTTTTAGTATGGCTAGAGCTTGAAGCTATTGGTTCAAGTATGGAGATCTTAAGGAAATAAATCTCCCTTTCTATTTCTAAATTTGAAGCTTCCATTTCAATTTTCTTTAATTCTTGCAGTAACTTGTCATTTTCCAATTGCAATCTCAAAATCTCGGGGTCTAGGGGTGTAGTTGATGGGGTAGGATCAAGATTTAGCATTTCAGGTGGAATTATTAACAAAGGAAGTATTGGTATGGGTATGTGTAGGATCATGATGGGCCAAAAAGTGGCACTATGATGGGTATGTGTAGGGTATGTGGCTGACGACTTTTTTTTTGCCCAAAATTGGTGAAACGAAAAGGGGTTTTAAAGAAGATTCTTAGTGTTCCACCAATATAAATTATGTTTTACTTTGAATTTAATAAATAATTATTGTTC
>VDFB02034334.1:0-15522 GCA_007258455.2 Sequoia sempervirens | reverse complement strand
AGGTGATCTTGGGGAATTGCAAGAAAATGAAAGCGTACTGCTTTAGGAATGCCCGTGCGCTGTGAGAGACTCTCCTCTCAAAATCCCCTCCCAGTAACCAGATGATGTGACCAATGAAAGCATCATTCACCCTGCAGTATTCCTTCTTAAAGTTTCTGAATTGGAGCTGGGGATGTCTGTCATAGACTTTCAATCTTTGCCCTGGCTCCTCATTGGGTGCTACAAACAATCCACTATACTGCCTTTGTTTTGCCAAGGAATAGACCAGATAGGAGGTCATGTAGAATTTGGAGCTCTTCTTCACGTTCATGAATTGCTCATGGAAGCAGTTACTTATCATACCTCCCCAGTAGAATGAGGCCTTTGTGGTGACATCCTCGTTCCCACAGAGGATCTGTTCAACAAAGTACACCATCCATTCTTGAAAGAATGCAGCAGTGGGTAGGCCCATTACCTAGCTCAACATGGTGACTAGGTCATGGTAGTCTTCGTGGAAATCGTTGCGGAAGAGTTCTTGGGGAACCTTCACAGTGTTGCCCCTTTTCTCCTTGAGCCAATGTTGATTTATCAATCTCTTGCAACCCATTGGGTTGTCGTCCCATGCCGCTTTGCACTCCTCTATGGTGGGTGTTTCATTTCTTCAAAGGTAGGAATGTGGAGGGTCTTTGTAATTCCCTCAGCTCACATGTCAGCTAGAATATTACCATCTTTGTCAACGATGGTCCTTGTCTCAGGTTGGTAGGCCTGTCGACATGCCATGACTAGATCAGGGGCAATGAGAGATGGGGGGAAGCCTGCAGCCTTTGCAATTCCACTTTTCCTGATTAGTCTGGCATTGTCAGTCTTTGGGTGAATCCTGACCCTTTGCATAAATTCATCAATATCAATGTAACCGATATTGGTGTCTGTGATTTCTTTCCAGTCTGTTGTGATTTTCGATCGAAGAGGTTCACCCTAGAACTGAAACTTCATCTAGTCCTTATCCTCCTTCCCACGAGGAGTCTTGCCTGATTTCTTTCCTTTGTCTTTCTCTGTAGTTCCCCCCGAGGATCCTGCACCTGATTCCATATATCCTGCAAGCATGGACACAATGAGTACAACCTTAAAAAAAAACATTATTGTTAGCCCAAAACCCTGTGAACTAAATCAAAGTAGACATCATATGACTAAAAATAGTTAGATCTTTTCCTTCGTGATGCCGCTAATCGCTTTTAAAGGGTTTCGCATAATTTCGCAGCGGAATTTTACAGGAGGGACTGACCTGAGGGCGCTAGCCGTCATGAGGTTTTGCCACGCAGAACGCGAAAAGGCTTAAGGAATTCAAAAACGGCGGCCCAAGCGCCCGTGACTGAGGGCAATAAATGCAATTCGGGACTTCGCGAAATTGAAACCTCGAGGCAATCAAGCATACTGGCTCGTGGTTCGTGAAGGCGACACCTTCTCGGTGAGTTTAAACGGCCAAGGAACCCCCGAGGAAGCCCGGTTGTGGAAAACCCGATGGCCGGTCCGGAAAGGGTCCGTGAGTCACGCGTGCTGAAACGCTAAGGAAAGTCTAAAAAGCCTCGTGGCTTAACCAAAATGAGTGGGCAAACATGATCACTTTTAAGATGGGCTTCAAGGTACGCTTAACCATTAGGACGCTTAAACGGACACGCGAAAACGAGGCTGGCTAAAATCAACCCGCAAGGTGAAAGAAAAGAGGGTCCCTGCTCAACGAGAAGGCGTGTGTGCTGAGGCACACAACACTTCTCAAATCGTCTCTCGATATATCAACATCATCATCATATCCTAATATTCATTTCACCAAAATTTGTATATACTCAAAAGGGGCTAACATATCTTCTCATAACACCTACAACTCTCATACAAATTCAACTTTGTTTTTTTATCATAACTCCTGCCACACCAAACATAATGAAGACATTGAAAAATAAGATTTTAAAGAATTTTCAGACGCTGCAGCCTTTGCTCGCTGAATAAAAACCCTGAAGCCATTACAATAAAGTATTCGCTGAAAACCTTTAAATGTCTTCATAAAAAGATATAAATAGACGAGTTGTCGATCCAAAAAAAAAGTCAAAGAAGCATTCGTAAATTTTGAAACCATCATAAATATCTGTCGAAAAGAATCGCTCAGAAATAGGCAAGGCATCACATGAAGAAACGCCAGAATTCATACAGCTGATGCCACATTTGAATCAATTATGTCGAGACATACAACCCACGTCTTTGTTGATACAAAAGCTCTGCCCAATATTCAACAGCCACAAAAAGCATTTTAATTACACACGTCAAATTGCTTATCACACCTCAACTTCATTACATTCAAACAAGCCGGCACTAAATTATATGTGAGACCCGATAAAAAAATGTCTTTTAATTCAAGGCCGCCCAATAACTTTTGTAGCAAATCACATTGCCGGAGGCATAAAAACTGTCGCACCAATAATAATGCCTTGAGAAACCGTTGAGCATTCTATGAGAACAGCGAAGCCTATTTTCAAAAAGCACGATACCATATATTAAACCTGCTAAAGGCATCGATACAAATTTAGCCGCCCATAATCAATTTTTAATAATTTTGCTGCCATCATTCGTCAGAAGTTCCTTTCAATAGATAAACCCGACTCTATGAGGATTCTCAAAGCCATTCATTGAAGACTCGACTTTATTAATATTTCTGAAGCCATAAAAATATGTCACCTGGAGCCGTCGATCAGAAGTTTAATAATCTGTCTCATAAACTCTTCCACCAAAAAGAAACGGCAACATCCATAAATATAGGCATTACAAAGTCACCTGTGTCAAACTATTTGACACATATGCACTAGTGCAGCTGCACTCAAAAAAAGGGATTTGAAATTAGATTCAAACATCACCTCAATAAAAATTTTAATGTTTCCTTCAAATCGACCTAACAAGAAACTTTCCAAACTGGTCCCAAAAAGTTCCACTTGGCAAAATAAAGTTGATGTGGCAATTGACTACAAACCATTTAACTTTTCAACAAGCGAAGTGGCAAAGACTTTTCAAGCCATGCGGATATGGCAAATTGATGATTAAGCCTCTGACATGGCATATAAGCTGACAAGAAGACAATAAAGCTGGCAAGCAGGTGAAGCAGACACATAAGCAGCTGAAGTAGACACATAGGCAGATCAAGCAAGTCAAGCACCTCAAGCAGGCAACCAAGTAGCTCAACCTTGACATCAATGACAAAATATTCCAACACAACATCATCCAGGACCTACCTTAGACACCTTCGTAGGAAGGATGCAAGCTCCTCTAAGCCATAGACTTCTAGTTTTACTTTTGATATTTGTTTGGAACTTTTGATGCCATGGATTTCATATTCCATGAGTTTTGTATACATTTGACAGTATTTATAATTTTATATATCTAAGTGTGTTATTAATATTTCCTTAAGCTACAATTTGCGTTTATACTTATGTGATTGATATATACTTGTGTATGTGATCAAAATAGCTTCTATTTGATGATGTTATTGTGTCTTTAAGGTTTATTTAATAAAGGGTGCATGAAACAAGTTTTAAATCCTTAAAAAACTCTGAATTTCTTGGGTTTTTCAATTTGTCAAGTTTTTGCTGAGTTTGTGCACCGAGTTTGAGTCCGAGTCCAAAATCAGCTTGCCAAGTCTGAGCCAAGTCCAAGTCTTGTAACTACGCATCCACCACAAATAACGAAGCAGGAAAACCTTGGAGAAGCCAAAGATCATTAACAAAGAAGTCAAATCTTTCCATGACATCAGCAAAGCCCATCCATCTATTATTCCAAGTAATCATATTTTGAGGATCTCAACATCCAAGACTTTTCATTAGTACAAAAAATTCTCCAAAATATTAGAAAAGGGGTCAAAACACTTAGTGCCTCCTCTTTTCTTAATGAGAGAGATAACAATATTGAAGTATCCACCACTGATTAAAGGGGACCTAGGATGGCTATTGTTGAATGAAAGGATTGCTTTCCATTGGAATACTTTTAACCTAATATCTATAAAAGCTTGAGCATTTAAGTCAAAAAGATTGAGGCCTGAAATACGAACCAAAGGGTAGCAATGTTGCTCAAAGCCCAAAAGGTTGCTTGGCCAATGAAATTGAAGCTGGCCTTGATTTCCTAGAGAAAAGCTAAGGAAGGTAGCTCATTGAGAAGTAACCTACACCTAGGATTTTACCAAAGATTGCCACCCAAAACCCTTACATTACAAGATGTCATAATCATTTCCAAAAGTTAGAATAGTAGAAGCTCATTGTTTCAATTATTCCCATGAGCAATTCTCCAACTCTCTAAATTCTTTCCCAATTCAAATTTCTACCAACTTTTGTTCATCATATCCTTGGGACTTTTCCCATGGTGTTTGTTTGAACCGCAAGCCTGGGAAGCTCAAAACAAAAGATAAGATTTCAATAAATGAAATGCAAACATCAAATTGAATCACATAATCACTTCCAATAGAGCAAAAAGATGAATGTTGGAATATTTTGTCATTGATGTTAAGGTTGAGCTAAGTGCTTGCCTGCTTGAGGTGCTTGAGTGAGGTGCTTGACCTGCTTTACCTGCTTAGTTGTCTACATCAGCAGCATATGTGTTGAGTCATCTTGATATGTGAGTTAGCCAAGTCAGCACATTGAAAAGTCTTGTATTACCTTTTATGAGGTTTGATTTCTTTATTTGAAAGGCCTTGTGAATATCCCTATGGCAGCTAATATTGATGTGGTTGAATATTCTTTGGCTACATGGACTCCATTCTCTTATCAAGTTTAATGACAGCTGTCTAAAAATGTTATGCTGTTTGAGTGCTTTTATTGTGTAAATTATCAGATTATATCTTATTATCATAAGAGCAATATATAGATTACAATGGAGTTAACTGAAAGAAAGAGATAATCACGGGGACGTGATTATGACTTAACAGAAAGACTAAAGCATTAAAATAGGCACAAGTGCCATTACAGATTTACAGATATGAGCATTAAACTAGGAACTTACTATAGTTCTAATACCCTCCCTTAATGCTCAATCTCTCAACTAAAGAAAAACTAAGTCTACCCATATTGTGCTGGTCATCAAAATGCAAAGTGTGCAGACTCCTGCTTCTGCTCAGTTTGCTCCGCTACGTGAGCACTTTGCTGAGATGCTTCCTGGTTGGACTTCTCTTTAGCCAACCGCTTTCTGCAATACCTCTGTATATGACCAATCTTCCCACAGTAATGGCAAGTAAAAGACTTCTTGGAGCCCTCCTCCGAATCGCCTCGTCCTTTCTGCTGAGTGAACTTGCCTTTGCCAATGTCCTTGGCAGTAAATGCTTGTTCAACACTTGGAGACTCACTGCTGCTCCCAAATTGCTTCTTCCACCGATCTTGCTGCAAAAGCTTGTTGCACATCTCATCAAACTTTAAGTCAACATTGGTGGATGTAATGTTGAGCGTTTCGATGAAGTGCTCGTAGGAACGTGGCAAGCTTTTCAAAGTGATCACCACCATATCCTCCTCTTCTACCGTACGACCAATGGCCTCCAATTGATCGTAGATATTTTTTACTTTCATCAAGTGCTCTTGCAAAGACACTTGGTCATCCATCATAATTGAAAAGAGCATATTCTTCAGAAAGAAAGCCCTTCCCTTGTCTGAGGTCTCATGAAGATCTTTCAAATGCTTCCCGATCTCCGCAGCTGATTTACCAGAAGGTATTTCTGGTAACATGTCATTGGCGATAGATAATTTAAGAAGCATGACTGCCTCTCTATTACTTCCATCATACTTGTCCTGATCCTTCTCAGCAGCAGTGGGGCGAACTTCTGTACCAAGAACAAGCGCATCCAGACACCGATACTCAAAGATGGTAAGCATTCTCTGCTTCCACGTGTTGTAGTTCTTTCCATTGAACCTCTGCGAGCTTTCCAACATAATATTGGACAAAGACGCCATCCCTCCCATTTTCCAAAGCATGAAAAACAAGGTAACTGTGTAAATTTTTGAAGAAAAAATTGCCGAAAACTCTTTGCAAATTTTTATTTTCCCAAAAAATTGTCAAAATTGGCCCAAAGAACTGTTCAAGCTGCCATGAAATCACACAAACTTGGCACAACTTTCAAGGCACAAATCCCAAGGTACAGATTTCAAAGTACCCAGAAAAAAATAGAGAACCCATAAAATATCTCGGAAAACCCACAAAGAATACGTAATAGAATTTTTTTTTTTTTTCTGACTTCGAATGAAGGAGATATTTTCAAAACCCTAGTTGGCTGAGAGAAAATGCACAAAAAATTGAACAAATGGCTCAGGAAACTCGTGGGTAGAAGACTCCACGAAAAGAAGACCACCGAAAATGCAGACACAGAGCCAAAAAACCCACAAAATTTTGTAAGGTCGCGCAGCTTAAACAGCAGAAAGACGCGATGTAAAAAATCGTGATATAAATAGAACACGGGTTGCAGGTCGCACGGAAAATCGTGCATAGAAAGCCCTCCCATCGTGATATTTTAGCACCAAAAAACTTCAAATACACGCGCCCAGAAATCGCGTGGAGAGAACTTTATCGCACGGCTAGGAACTGGAGAAAAACGCGCAGAAATAAACACCCTAAATCCCTCATGTGCTGCACATACAGAGGGAAATCGCACGCCAAAAGAATCATGTCAGTAAAGCAGAAAAAAATGACACATCTAAACCTCGCTCATAAACTCACGCTTCCAATTGAAAACCCTTCACATTTTACTTAAGAAAATGCTCTAAAATGCAGAAGAAACGCGAGCTCAAAATCCATTATAAAATTTAAGACATAATTTTCAAACCCTTCAAACGCCACTTAAAAAATTACAACTACCCAAAGTTCTAAA
The DNA here is from genome assembly GCA_007258455.2 of Sequoia sempervirens. NCBI lineage: Eukaryota > Viridiplantae > Streptophyta > Pinopsida > Cupressales > Cupressaceae > Sequoia > Sequoia sempervirens. Next base: position 8,666 of record VDFB02034334.1, on the reverse strand, counting down.
ATGAGCTTTGATACCATATTGTGTAAATTATCAGATTATATCTTATTATCATAAGAGCAATATATAGATTACAATGGAGTTAACTGAAAGAAAGAGATAATCACGGGGACGTGATTATGACTTAACAGAAAGACTAAAGCATTAAAATAGGCACGACAAGTGCCATTACAGATTTACAGATATGAGCATTAAACTAGGAACTTACTATAGTTCTAATAGCTTTGTCATCCTTTGAATTTTCAAAGGACTCTTAATGTGGCAAGATATATTTTATTGGAATTTTACTAAGTGCCACGAATTGGCTAAAGGTGTCAATCTTCCTTTGAGTTGAAATTTGTTAACCTATGACAGGCAGGTTAGCACTTTTATGGATGTCTTCTTTCTTGGAGCTTTGTGACGGGTTTATTTCTGGCTTCATTGGCAACTTGGCAGCGCTTAATGAAGGCACAATTTTTATCATGTGGCATCCTTTTTGAATTTTGGCGTATACTTCTTTTGAAGACGGCTACTGAATTAAATTTGAGCTTTTAATATATGATTTTATCTATGTATGAGCGTCAGTTTTATTGGAGGCAGCTAAATTAAAATGAAAGAATTATATTCAAAAATATATCGCAGAATCTCTAGCAGCATCGCTTCTTTCTTTGGCGTGGCAGAAGACTCCTTGTTTTGGAGATGATTTTTGTCCATGTGTGTTTCTGGCTTGAGATGTGATGATTTTATTTTGTGCGATGGTTTTGACTGGAGAAATCTTGGGTCTCATTCTGTGCATGTCATCTTTGTCGACTCCACCATATTTATCTGGAAATGTCTTTTCATTGTTTTGAGTCGACTTTCTGAAGAGGATGGTGGTCTCGTGTCTTCTTATTCTGGCATCAAATCCTCCAGTTTTAATGTGGCGGCTCCCTTACTCTTCTAAGTTTAATGATGGTCTTCAGAAACGTTGAAGTCTATGCTCGAACCTTTTTGAAATCGAATTTTTTTTGGAGATTTAACATCTGTTCTAGCACTTTTCTATGGGACAGCTACAAATACGTTACATGAAGACGGCTTCAGATTTCTTTCTGGGAGTTTCTAAATTTTTGGAAATTACTCAACGGTTTCTTTGGTTGAGATGGCTCTTGTGATGGGAGAAATTCGTGTCTTCTTATTTTGGCGACGGCTTTAATAGGAGAATTGTTTTGTAACGCCTTCAGTCTTCTCAGACTTAATCACTTCAATATCCCGCAGTAGTGTGTGGAGACTTAATCATTTAGAATCGTAGATTCTAACTAAGCCAAAAATGAAGGGCGGCACTATATTCTTCAGTGACGTGCTTTGCCTAGACATGAAATTCTATTTTTGGGGCGACTTTATCTTTTATTCACCAAGTTCAATGTTTTAAGTAATGGTAGTGTTTCTAAAAAGAAAAATATCAAAGTGAATGTTATTTTCTAAAAAAAGTCTGATAGGCATACAGACAACTCGTATTGAAGACGTGGTTTCGAAGACTTTCTTTAGTGTTTATTTCTCTAGGGGACTTTATGAATGGTGTCTTTTATTGTTGGCGGGTCTTTGTTTATGAAACGGCCTCACCTTCTTCAGCGACAGCTCCTCTATCATTGGTGTTTGTTTATTCCTGACATAGTCAGCAAATCTTGGCGATTTAATGATCCAATACAATAAAAAATCTGTAGAGTGTGGAGCGCCTATTGCATGCCTTCATGGCAATCATTTTCAACGAATCTTTTGTCTTAAGATTGTCGTGGAAGAGATGACTATCTGTGCAGTGAAACGCCTTGCATTTATTTTGCTCCTGGAGTTTAAGGCATGTTAAAAAAATTAGGTAGAGTCATCATTTTTTGATGATGACGGCTTTGAAACTATTGGTGTTGTATAAAACTTCTCTTTGCCGTTTTTGAATTGGGGAGTCATGCAGTTTTAATGTGTTGTGCAAAGAAGGTTGCTTTTTGATGTTCGTGGATGCGATAGAGTGTATGAACTGTGTTTGACGTTGCAGCAACTATGAGTGATATATGTCCATGAATATATATATATATATATATGCTGGGCGGAGATTTATATTGTTCATTAGCAGAGTTGAGTTCAGATTTGGGACTTAGAAGGCATGTTGGTTTTTGTAGACGGATGCTCAGATTGAGATTATAATCAGATTTAAGCATGCTCAAGTTGTGGAGAAGTTTTGTGTTCAATTTTTATGAAGTCTTTGAATGCAAACGATCAACTTAAGTTATGTTCTTGAATAGAGGAACTGCAGAGTTGAGTTATTGGATGGCCAGATTATGATATTATGTGTTCTATATTATGTCTGAAAGTATGTAATGTCCCCTTATTAGAAACATAAAATGCACAAGTTAGGGTCAAGAAATTTATTTACCAACACCTAATTTTGCACATGTAATTTGCCTTGAGGAACCTACACACATCATGCATTACAGACAAATACACAGTTCCTTAATCCAAATCAACTTAGACAACTCCAGATTGAGCATTTTAAGGATAAGGCAGATGCATTATCATCTAGTGCATAAACACATCATAAACTGATATGACTTATTACTCTTGATCGGAATAGATCTTCGCCTTGTTTCCTCTTTCCCAACCTCATTGGACGGTAGGTTTATTGTGCCAAGGGCACGTGCACGATCTCAAAGTGAACTCCCTCAAGGTGTCCCACCTGTCTTGGGACCGTCCATCAATGGAGCGATTTACCAGCCTTTCCCTCCACAAACTCCCTATCCTTATTGAGTGCTAGAGAAAGGGAATTTTGGCTCGAAGTCTATTCTTCAAGGTAAAGTCATAAAAGCTCAAGGAAGCACAATAATTGTTGTAAGCAACATTATTGTGGTATAGACAAATATTATCCATTAAGCTCTCTACGCATTCACCTATCATATTAATCAAATTCACAATTCATCACAGATTAAAGTGTTATAAACATTCACTGCTATTTAACTTGATAAGGTATGGATTACTTATCTGAATCTTACCGATCTGCAGACTCTCTTGCTTTTCTCCTGTCAGTGGTGCCCTTTGAATAATATATATATGTATTAAATGATCTCACCTTTCAATGTATATCAGTCACAGATTGTACCACTATTGCTCATGTTCTGAAAGCAGATCCTATTTCTTAGTCCTCCTTCAATTCCTCCATACTGGAGTAAGACTCCTTAATATTTTATTACTCATATATTTCCCTTGAACGTTTTCCCTTCTTGATGTTCTTCCTAATCCATAAATCACCCGATAATTATTGCAGATGGGGCTTTATTATCTTGTTGTTTGATATGCTTATAGTATTCTGCTATTCTTTATGGGCGGCACATGCTGTTGTGGAAATAATATTACTCTTGCATATTTCCTTCGATATACTCTTTATGGCAATTTCTAATGCCTTTGACTTTGATGGCTCCTGTCAACTCTCATGTGTGTGTATGCTCATGCGTGATGCATGTGGTGCGTAATGGAAGCCATGAAGATGATATTGCTATTGACATGAAAAAGTTAGAGATTCGTATTTTTGAAGAAGTCGCTATTTAATGGTACAGATATAGTCGTGATAATATCTTTGATCGTAAACTTATATCCATTTTTTGGCGTATTCATACTGGATGTAAAAGTTGTGGATATCAATAATGCCACTGCTATCGTTCTTTTGTGTGGACTATGTTTGGTATTATTTTGTATGGGTAGTATGGAACATGTGTGTGAAAGAGTCGAGATGTGGTCTACATAAGAAGTGTGTTGTGTGAGTATATGATGAGATGCGAGAGTTTATACCGTATGTTATGCTGAGTCTCAAAATATTAGTTTTCAGATATGGGCCATGGGAGTTGATTCTTATTTCAGTGTCGTATTCCCTTTGCCATGTATGCATTTCTGTGTAAGATTTCTGATACGGGCTGAATAAGGTTTATGGTTGGTCAACTTGCTGATATGGTGGTCTCTGCCTTTGTAAATCCTGGTCGACAATATATGCGGTGATCTTCTGCTCTCTACTAAATACACCACAAACTTCTCCTTTATACCCATCGAGGCAGAGAGACACGTCTCTCACAATCGTATTATAATATATACTTATAATTGGTTATTAGTTTCTTCAAATATTCTTTCATGTTTTGTTTTCATTAATTTCATATATATTTAATATTTATAATGATTTATTTAAATTATTATATTTGTGCTTTACCCTTATTTTATCTATATTTAGTATTTATTTAAGTTATCAATTTATATATTTATTGTGCGTACATGATTAAGGTATTTACAATTTTATATTCCATAATTATAAGACTATTTCATGTTATATTCTCAATCTCTATTATATCATGATAATTATACTACTATTTTCATACTTGGAATGTTATTTAGTTATAATAGGGTCTTTGACCATTATAATTATAACAGTACTAATTGGTCAATAGTTCTAGGTAAGCTTTTAAGTGCCATGATTTCGGGGACATGACAAAGTATGAAGACCTGGGTGAAGAAGGGTGTTTTCAGTTTAAGTGTGGAACAGATGATCTTGGGTGTGCAAGACAGTGGATGTGGCATTTCTGATTTCTGTTTTTGGACAGTGTGTATGTGATTGAGATCCTCACAGTTCATGTGAAGGCAATGATTGAAAACTGTGTTTTGCAGCTTTGTATTCAAGTCTGGAGTTGGTGCTTCAGCCACTGGAGTTGGTGCTTCGGTGTATTCGGAGTTAGTGTTTCAGTGTATTCGGTTGGTGCTCTCGATGAGTTGGTGCTCACTAAATGAAATCGAAGTTGGTGCTTCATGGAAGTTGGAGCTTCCAGTGAGTTGGTGCTCACTTATGTAACAGGGTTGGTGCCCTTTGGAGATAAATAAAAGCAATATTTTGCCGTGGTTTTTTACCCGGAAGGGTTTTCCACGTAATCCTGGTGTTCATCTTGCATTGGTGTTTTATGTTGTTGGTTTATGATCTGATTTCTAACCTATATTTTAAATCTGGTTTAAAATTTTTTAAAAGTTCTAAAATACTGATTCACCACCCCCGCCCCCCCTCCTCTCAGTATTTCCTATGTGCTCTTCAATGAATTGCATAAATGTCATGAATTGAAGGCATGATTTAAACCAAAATTCAATACCTCTTAACAACAAATGGATATGCTCTGCAAATGATGAATGTTTGTTGCTCACCTTGACAACATCTGCTTGCTCCAAATTAGGATGAAGAAATGATGGATTTGATCTCAATTTATAGAATTTTGATGAGATGTTTGAATGCCTAATATTTGATCTTGAATCATGAGTTTACCCCATTGATGGTGCAATGGATGTGGCGACATGGCATCTATTACCCATTTTCATGGAGGTATATAATGTCCCCTTTTTCTTGCCCTAATCCACCCTATTTTAATAGCGTTTTTAAGCACTAGTATATATATTATATGACATTAAAATATAAATAACACAATAATAAATAAAATATAATAAGATTACTTTATTGTGGTCAGCCAAATTTGAAGGAGAAAAATAAGATAAATCCAAATAAATTTCCCTCGAGGTGGACGACCTAGTGAGAGGTGTTAATTCAAGATAGCTTCGGTCAGATATAAATGATGATTGCACTCATGCATCATCATCATTTATATTTAACCTAAGTGTTCTTAACCTTGGAAAAAGGAAAATCAAATAAGTTTTGCGGATTTCTGATGATGATTGAAATTTTACATATCAAAGTTCATTCCTTATGATTGTTGTGTGTTAACAGTTCTCATATTAGTTTAAGATATAAACAAACGAATTGTTAAAGGAGCCCGCGCTCAAGGGACACACCCCATGAGTGGACATATCTCCACTCTATGGAGACACGTCCTCTCATAAGACATGTCTCTCCTTGAGGTGTGTCTCCCTCATATATATGAGACCTCTTGTTGTTATTTGTAGACATCGAAATCGATTAATGTCCTGCATTCAGTACATTCAATAAAGAAGCACATAATCTAATTTAGTAATATTACTTAGAATTTTAAGTCTTAGAATTTCCATAGTTTTAGGATCCAGTTCTGATTGAGATTTGATTACAATTACATGGTATCAAAGCTAGGTTGTGTGAATCCAAATCAAATCTAGATATCAGATTGCTCTAGAAAATTCGTATTTTCCAAAATTGAATTCACATCACATTCTTCATAATGTCAAGTACGATTAGATTTGAAGATCGTCTTGCAAGAGCCGATAACTTCACATCATGGAAATTTAGAATCATGATGATCCTTAAAGAGAATAAGTTAGACTCACTTGTGAGAGAAAATAAAAAGGAACCAAAGGCTAATCCTGAGAAAACTCAATGGATTGAAAACAATGAAAAAGCCATGAAAATATTAGTAGATGCAGTTAGGGATCACATAGTGCCCATCCTAGCAAAACGTGAAACTACATATCATATGTTCAAATCTCTTGAGAGTACCTATGAGATCAACAACACCAGTAGGACTCTTGCATTAAAAAGGAAAATCAACAATGCCCAAATAAACAAAGGAGAAAGCATTAATGCATACTTCATGAGGATCATTGATCTAAGGGATCAATTATCTACAATTGGATATCAAATTGATAGCAATGAGTTAACACTAATCGCACTAGGAGGTCTTCCAAACTCATGGGAGCCATTTGTTCAAGGAATAAGTGTGAGATCTGAACTCCCCAAGTTTGATAGGCTAAGAACAGGCTGCCTTCAAGAGGAAACAAGACTCTCAACAAAATACAACAAAGAAAAACCCATAGATGAGGAAATTCAAGTGCTCAACACATCATCTAATAAAAAGGGTAAGAAAAAATCTCACGAGAAAGGATCATTTAAGAGAAAGAGATATTCCCATGGAAAAGGATCATTCAATAAGAGAAAAGACATATCTCAAGTACAATGTTTTAGATGTGATCAATATGGACACTATGCAATGAAGTGCCCTGACAGATCAAATCAACAAGCATCATTTGCTAAAGTAGGAAAGTCTAATTCAGATCATGATTTTGAAAAAAATGTATTCTATTCAGCCTTATCAAGTCAAGTATCTAACAATATCAACAATTGGGTGATTGATAGTGGCTCTTCGAGGCACATCATAGGGTTTAGAGAACACTTAGGCACTATGACTGAAGAATCTAATGAAGAAGTAACAATTGGAGATGATTTTGCACATCAAGTAAAAGGGATTGGAACTTGCTCCATCACATTGAAAACTGGTCTCTCCCTTCAACTTACTAGAGTTTTATACATACCTGGAATAAAGAGGAATCTAATATCCATTTCTGCCCTTGAAGACAATGGATATAGGGTTACATTTATGGATGGGAAAGTTCTGGCATGGCCTAAGAACTCAACTATAAAGAAATCTCTAACCATAGGTGTAAGACAAGGTTATCTTTATAAACTATGCACTGAAAACAAACAAGACCTTACTCTTGATTCTTCTAATTCAAATGAAATTTGGCATAGAAGATTAGGACACCTTCATTTCCGTGCCCTACCTTCCGTGGAAAAACTTGTAATAGGATTACCTAAGTTAAAACCATCTCATGAAGGAACCTATAAAGGTTGTGCCCTAGGAAAGAATTAAAAGGGATCCTTTTACAATAGCTTGAGCAAAACTAAAAATGTTTTAGAATTGGTTCACTCTAATTTATGTGGAGCCATGTCTGTACCATCCAAGGTGGGCTTGCTATACTATGTTATATTTATAGATGAATTCTCTAGGAAGACCTGGATCTACTTTCTTAAGTGTAAAGAGTCAATAGAAATCCTTAAAAGGTTCAAGGAATTCAAAGCTCTTATTGAAAACTTCTTTGGGAAGAAGATAAAAATCTTAAGGACAGACAATGGGAAAGAATATACCTCTGAAATCTTTAAGGAATTTTGCATGAATGCTGGGATTAAGAGGGAGTTTACAGTAGCCTACAACCCTCAACAAAATGGGGCTGCTGAAAGAAAAAAATAGAACCATTGTAGAAGCTGCAAAAGCAATGTTACTTGACCAGAACATTGAAACCTCATTTTGGGTAGAAGCCTCTTGAACTGCTGTCTACATCCAAAATAGATGTCCTCATTCTCATCTAGATAACAAAACTCCTGAAGAAGCATTTACTGGTATAAAACCTGATATTAGTCACTTTAGGATCTTTGGTTGCCCAGTCTATATTCATGTGCCCAAAGAGAAGAGATTCAAACTAGAACCTTTCAGAAAGAAAAGGGTATTTTTTGGATATAGTGAAACCTCCAAAGCTTACAGGATTTTCATACCCAGGTAGGAACAAATTGAATTGAGCAGAGATGTCATCTTTGAAGAAGACATTGCATTCAAAAGGGAAAGAAGTTCAAATGAGATAGAAACTTATTCACCTAGATTCTTAAACGAGGATTCTACCCTTGAGACTCAGAGGGAGTATTATGAGGAAATACCAAATGAACTTCCTTCTACTTCAGATGAAAATACAAATGACAATGACAAGAAGAGGCCACTTTGGGCAAGAAAGATGATCAAAGAAGCTGAGAATCTTGCAGCACCCAAAGGAACGTTTAGGGAGAATAAAAGACCCAAACGATTCTCAAGCTATGTTGCTCTAATGAATGATATCATAAATTTAGAACCCTCCAGTGTTTCAGAAGCCTTCAGACATCAAGTATGGAAGGATGCAAT
>VDFB02034332.1:0-43909 GCA_007258455.2 Sequoia sempervirens | reverse complement strand
TCACCACTAAGAAAATGCTTAGAAAGAAAGAAATGAAAGAAATATGCAAATCTAACTATATGACCTAGGAAATGAAACTTAAAATTAGAATAAGAAACTAAGGATGAAAGCTCGGAGTACCTGAAAGGTTGGAGATGACTATTTACAAGATTTGAAAAACCTAATTTTGTTGTTGTTGATTTGTATAGGAACGCATACGCCAAACTGGGCGATTTAGCCCCAGTCTAAGCTTTCTGGGTAGAAACAGGAATCTCATAGTGACAAGTCAAAATCCACTAAAATCTAGAAAAATGCCTATACTAGGACTCATACGCCCAAGGTGGAAATTTACTCCCATTATTAGGGTTTCAATGATATTTTTGAAGCCTCTAGTGATCTTCTATAGATTTATTCTTGTCCAATCTCCAAGCCCAAAAGTCTAAATTCTGGCCTGTAGGTGAGTTTATGTGAATATGACAACTTCTTGACAAAATTTTTCAATCTTGCAACTTTATCTTCAAAGGAGCTTCAAGTCTCAAAACACCTAGATCTGTAATCACTCATGAAGGGATAAAAATGTTGTTTGGTTAGTGGATAGGGGTTTTCCTTGGTCAAACCCCGTTTTGGTAATCAAACCTTGAAATGAAATGAAATGGAATGAAGGAATGATGAATTAACAATATGCAATGTTGCAAATCACCAAACCCTTGATATAAAGGCTGACAACTTATGTGAAATGGCTCCAATGGATGTGGATCTTGACTTTTTATTGAGTGCTTGAAACTTGATCTTGAATACTTTCTTGAATCATGAAAACCTACATCACAAATGTTAGCTCAAAAACACACATGATGCATGATGAATTTGACATGATGCTTGAATCTTGAATATTGCTCCAAAATGCTTGATAATCAAATTTTGAATGCTCTTGAATGATCTTGATCTCAAAAAATTGCTATATGAATGCTCTCTTCAATTTTTTCTTAGGAGAAAATATGTGAAATAACCTTGTATTTATACTTGTTTATGCCAAATTTCTTGAAATTACAACACTACACTTGCCAACATCATATCTAGAAGAATAAAATCCTACCAAGAATTGAATTCAAAATATGTCCAAGCTAAAGCAAGACTCATATGCTAGTTGGGGCGTATGATTCCCAGTAGTCTAAGCTTGGGGCACAAATTTATGTTAGTGTGTTAAGTTTTAACATAGGGATAACTAGTTTTACCCGTAGGGTAGTTTTTCACCCATCTATGTTTTTCACAGCTTTAAAAAGCCTATGCAGTATGCAATTTATCATATCTCAATTCATTACTTTTCACTCCTGATGAAATAGCATCTCCTGTATTGCTTCTCTCATTCGTGAAAGTTTCTTTCAATTAGTAGTTGCTCCTGGGTGCTTTGCTCCAACATAGTATTAGAGCCAGTCTTTTGCAACCACCTTCCATTGATAGTTTTCATCAGGAGTTTTTTGAGATCCAAATTGATATTGAATTTTTTAATCCAAAATTGAGTTTTCTGTTGAGACGTGATTTGTTTCATTTCTTTCCATTTTTCTATTGAGGAGAGGTGCAATTTGGTGGTCATCAATTCCTATCCTTTTTGAGCCCGGTTCTTTGTTAAGAGGGGTATTTCTCTCCATTGGAGGCATTCTTCTTCCCTGGTGGCCACAGAGTGGCGGCAAATTTTAGTTTGTGTGGATTTTTCTAGCGCCATCATTGGAGGAAGCCCGTATTTCATCTATAGGTAACACCTCAACTATATTTGTGTTGGAATTTTCTCAAATTTAGCATATTGGAGGTTGCAATATTTGCATTTTATTAGCATTATTTTGTTGGTTCTCGCCAGATCAAATGGTTTGTCCTTGATGACAAAATCACTTTCAGTTGGTTCTACTTGTTGACTGTTTCAGATTGGATTTTTTATGCTTTATCATGGTACAATTTTGATTATGTGGCTTATTTGTCTTGGCATTCAGTGGACAGTTTACATTCAGAATTTTTATATTGGGTGTTACATTCTTGGCAATCAGATTCAGTTTACATTCAGAATTTTAATATCTATGGTACTGATCAACATGAGCTTCATGTAGATACAGGTTGTCTTATTGGTTTTGGTAATTGGATTGAGGTATTTCTTTTTCAGTTTCAGGGATTTTGTTAGTTTCAGACTTATGATCTTGATCTCCACTCTGTCAGGTATAATATTTCATGGTTTACTTAGTAGTATTTGAATTGGTATTTCATTTGTTGTTCATGGCACATGTGGTTCAATACTTCGATACTCTGCATCACTTCAGATAGTTTGTTTATTACTTTAATGCCTTCATATTCAATTAACTTGGCATAAGTTTTATACTTCTCTTCATTGAGATATCACCATTCACAACCTTCACTTGGTCTTGGTTAATTTTTATGAAGATTCATTTTATGACTTGGTGGAAGTCATATTTATGGAAATTCCCTTAATGGTCGTCTTGGGCATAATTTGATGGAGATACCATTGGTAGATGATTTTATTTAAAATCACATTTTATTTGCATTACTTTAAAGGTCATTCAAAAGGGACATGGCTTTGACTTGATTCATCATTTTGTCAACCTTATTGAATTTTAAAATGACTTTCGTTAAAGTCATCGATAGCCATCATACATTTCTATACTTATCATTTCCTTTGGAGATCATGTGGTCGACATCATTATTTAATTATTTGGTCTTTCTTAATAATGTGGTCAGCAGATTTGTTGGTCTTTGACAGTGAACTTAGCAAGTTTTTGAGTTGTCATTATTAAATCTTGTGACTTATGCGGATTTCAAACTTCATTATGCTCTTTTGAATTAGTCATCGAATGACTTGGTAATTGGAAAGTTTAGGGAAAAATTCATGGTTTATTCTTTTTGGTTGGGTATGGAATCCTAGCCTAGCCGCCATCTTGAGAGATTAAGTTTTAGTTTCATAGTTGTTCTTTACTATTGTTGTTGGCTATAACAACTTTATCAGTGGAGTATGGAAGCTTTATTTGGTGCGTTTCTAGCTAGAAGCTTGGTAAAGGAAGAAAGAAAATGTGCACTGCCTCAAATGGTATTTGTTTTGATCTTAAATCTGTATTTTCAGGTAACATGCTTTATTATTCATGATTACTCTCAAGAAATGATAAATTTATGGTCTTTTCAAGTGTGAATTTGCATGCATTGGCACCTTTTGACTGTCAAAAGTCTTTTTATTGAAGTTACAGCCAAAAATAGTTTATGGGCTGATCAAATCATGAGGAAACTAGTGGGTATATCTGAAAATATTGCATCATTTGTGTTCAGTTATCATTAAGCTACAATATTCAATTGGATATTCAGGAATCTAGTTGACGGCATGATTTCATTCCTCAAAACAATTTTTTTTATGACTCTTAAATGTTGTCCATACATTTTGCATTAATGGTTTTTGAGATACAGATATTGGGTAGTCGTGCTCTTTCAAAATCTATCAATTAAAATTTGTTAACTCTTCATTCATTACATAATTTAAAGCTTCAGCTTATTGGGTTTTTAGAAATAATGATTTTAGATGTTGGGTATTCTTGAATAAGGTTCAAATGGTTTTTATTATGAATTTCGCTGCACCTGATCTAGTTTCTTTGTTAAAAGCACTTGCAGCTTTTGAAAAGGAGATGTGACATATCCTTGAAAAAGTTTAATTATAGCCTACTGTTCAAGTGTTACTCTTGCAGACATTTACTCTTTTGGCACATATTCTTAAAACAACAAGAGGGTTTCAAATTCCATTCTAAAAATTCCATTCTTTGAAGACCTCTCTCTGGTAGACATGCTTGAAATGTATATAAAAACCAGTGTTGAAAATACTAAGAGAACTTCTGGTTGTAATTATGGAATATTGTTCTTTGGCTATATCAAAAATGTATTGAAATACTCTGTAATAAATATCTGAAAAACAAAGATGCAAAGATATATTGTAATATTCTTATCTATGCAATATTTTAAGGATTTAATTTTTGAATTCTTAGGGTATTAGGTAGACAAGAAAACAGAGAGTTATGAGCTTGACTGAAAATAGAGAGATCCTCTAAGATATTATTATTGTTCAGAAATAAAATTTGAGTGGTTGGCACTCCTTGAGATTGATATCTCTAAATGAGGGGTTGGTGCTCCTTGAGTGGGTGCTAAAAAATTAGCCTATAAGGTATTGTGAACAGTTGATTAAAATATTAAGCTTGCAAGGCATTTTGGGAGTGGTTTTTATACCCCAGGAGGGTTTTCCACTCGGCAAAATCTTGTGTCTCTTTGTACTTCTATGATCTCACTGCTTTACTGAGTTGTTTACTGCTTTGTTCATTGATTGGTTACTACTTTGCTCAATTTTGGCTCAATGATTACATTCAACTTTATGAATGCTTTAATCATTTTAATATTGAGATAAAATCTAAGCTATGGTTTATTTTTATGCAAATTGTTCAAATTTGTTTTGACACTGATTCACCCCCCCCCCCCCCTCTCAATGTCATTTTCACTCCAACATATTTTCCTTTCATACTTGCGAGTTTGATTGAGATCGATTCACCTCATGATAGGAGCAATGCGGTCTTTGTTTTTGAGAAACCACGGTTTTAGCAGGCCATAGATTTGATAAGCCATGGGGAAATTGTTAGTTCACATGCGACCACTACAAATTTGATTGGAGTTCAATTTTCCTTTTGTGGGGTCGTGTTTTCCATTTTCAGGCCACAATTTTCTATTGTTCAAAGAAGGTGTTTGAATTCGAAAGGAGGAGAATCAATTTTGTGTCAACCCTTTCTTTACTTGATCTCACCATTTTTTTTGGGGGGGGGGAATTTTTTGGTTTCACTACCTACATAATACATTGTTGCCAGTGGCTTCTTTAGACTAATCAACGTGTAGTCAAATCTAATCATATTCTTGCTTCGTTGTCATCATACATCACCTTCTAGAGTGAACTTTGTCAATTTTTCCTGTCGAGCCATCTTTCTTTGGTGTTCTTTATTCTTCTCACACAGGCCGCAACAGATATATTTGAGGCGATCCTTTGAGAAGAAGTCAAAATTCTCTAAGGAAGGCATATTTTTTGGCATCATTTTGAAGTTTGATTATTGGGGTTTGAAGATCTGTCTTCAATGATTTTTTTTGGAGAGGTTGTCTATGATTTTCAAATTTGAGAAGGACCTCAAGCAATTTGCAGGCGGGATTGGGTGTTGAAAAGATCCTGATTCTCTACTAAGAGTGTTGTTCTTTGTTGAAAGAGGTTGATTTCACCTGAGGTGACTTTCTATTGGAGACCAATCTCTTTGTTTGCAGTCGTGAAGCATTTTGGGGAGGCACGTTTTTTCCCTTTTAAGCCTAAATCATCTCTCAGACAACAATTTGAACACCTTTTTGGAGAGGTTGTGCAAAGTTTAGAGGCTCGATTTTACTATTTGAAGGCATTTGATTTGCATTTGTGAGGAGGTACACACATTGGATGTATCATAGTTTTCCTTTCTCTGTTGTGGATATCAATTCCCTTGTTTTCTGCATTGAAAATCAGAAAGGAAGTGTTTTGATGGAGTAAAGAGTTTTTTTGTTGTTCGTGATTTCTTTGCTTGGAAAAAATCCTAAATAAGGTTTCCTCCATTCTTATGGGCATAAAAAAGATTCACTTTTTTTTTACCTTTAGTACGAAACTTTGTCCCACATTGGTGAGAAATTGATGAAAACAAGTCTTTTTATACTTTAGTGCCTTGAATAGTTCATGAGCTAAGGCTTGTGGAGGTATTTCTATCTCTCATAGATTGTGAAGATATTGTCTCTCATCTGTGGTGTTGTTGTGCTTGGTGGAGTTTGATGGAGTTTGTTTCGTGTTGTCATTGAGACTAGACAATAGGCCCCACTAATTTTTGCACCTAGATAGCGTTGAAAGTCTCTCTTCTAGGGATTTTTATTGTTTTTACATAACATTCACTCCAGGCACGGAAAATTTTTAGAAATTTTGCTATTTGGATGCATTTATTGCTCATTGAAGTCATATATCTATTATTCACTCCCAAGTCCATAACTTTTTCTCCGTTCCTCCATTTTTTGTGAGTCTTGTGGCATTAGAAAGGTCCCTTCGAGCTCTTCAAAGATGCTCATGCATCTTTTTTAGATTTGTCCCTTGATATGATTAATTCATATTTTTGTGTTTTAACACTCTAATTAATTACTTGGATATTTTGGCACCTAGAATCTTTTTGGTTACATGGGATGGATTCATTTCGGTTGCTTTATATTTTTTCCCAACAATTTTTCCTTTGTGAACATTTTTAGCATCATTTGTAAGCACTTTCTTATATGTAAATGCATTGAGAAAATGTGCCACATTATTGTACATGTATTTTGGGGATTTTGCACATAAGGTTGTGTCATATTTTGTACTTGCACTGTATTATAAAGTGCCAACAAGGGGGGTTGTGTATTTCCTTTGTTATTTTCCACCACACCTTTGTCAAGTGAGTGTCCCTCTAAGACAAAAACGAATCCGTGTGATTCTTTCCTCTTGCATGTGTGCCTTGTTTTTGCACACCCTTTTTAGTTGTATGTACTTTTTTGTGCACTTTCAAATGTTGTTTCTTCTCCTTCATGCACTACATGGTGATACACAAAGTTTCACTGGATTTGTCATGCCTCTCCCAAGTCAGCATTATGGGGGGGTATTATACTATTCGTAAGTAATGGGTATGTGTAGGATCATCATGGAAAAAATAGGCCCTTAAGTAGCAAAAATTCAGAAAAATCAAAGTTAGGCAACTTGAGATAAAAATTTGAATAACTATCTATATTATTTCAAAAATATGTAAGAATAGAATCTATAGTAAATTTAATGTAGTTTCTAAACTACTAGGTTTATTTAAAAAAAAATCTATTTGGTGAGAATTTGAAATTTTAATGTAGTAGTACTTAAATTTCGTGGAAAAATAAGCAGTAGGTGTCCTATTTAACCACCCAACCACAATAAAATGATAATATTTATTTATAATATTTCTAGATATAAGTAGAGACTCGTGTCCTGATGTGATGCATATTTTTATAATTTTAGAAGTAAATAATTAATTATGAATTTTTATTACAACTTTAAAAAAAATATAAAACTCAGATGTCCTAATTCACCTTTAACTTGGTCAAACTTCATAAAATTCAATTTTTATTTTTTTAATCCTATATATCGCATGTATAGAATGTGACGATGTTTTGATTCAAAAATGTTATACCATTTGAAATCTATAGATGTCTTCTCAATCAGCCTATCAATCAAGACTTTAGTCGCAATTCAAATAGAAAATGAATAATAATTACTTGTTTAATTCAAAGTAAAGCATAATTTATATTGGTGGAAAGTTGAGAATATCCTTTAAAAACCCTTTTTGTTTGATCAATTTCTAGTAAAATAAAGTCGTCAACCACATACCCATCATATTGCCACTTTTTGGCCCATCATGATCCTGCACATAACCTAATGCTTCCTTGGATTTTCTTTGGAGTGAACTATGTATCTAGTATTTGTTCCTATGTATTAGGTGGATCCAATGGTTGGTTACCCATTACATTTTGGTGAGATGGAGCATTTACCATATAGACACTCTTGCATTCCTATTTTGTGGAGGAAACCTTTCATCCTCAGTTGACCAATGTTCTTCAGACTATTGGCACATGTATTTTCAACTTACAAATTGGTTGAGTAATTTTGTTAGTCACTATGCATTCATACATATCTCAGATTTTCAATTGACAATTTTCCTTTTTTTTTCCATTTGATCATTTTTTATAGTGTTGTTAGACACTCGCATATTTGATCCCCATCATCCTATTTTAGGAGGTGGTATTCTCAGCTTATAGCATCTTCATGGCACCATCTTTCTCAAAGCATAAATTTTCTCCTTTATCCAATGATGTTCTTCATGTTCCTATTCTTTGGGACATTGTTTTAGAGGCTTCTTAATCCTTCATCTTGTGTTTCTCTCTTTTGGAGAGGGGTTTTTTCCCACAAGGATTTTCTCCTTTTCACCGATTGTGAGAGATTTCCTTTTGAATTGTAGTTGTAAAATGGGTAAATTCCTAACATGGTCAGTGTAACCTGACCTATATTCCATATTGCATCTTCATTTTTCATAATAATTCTCCCTAAGTTTTCACTTAACGAGGGTGTTAGTGTGTTAAGTTTTAACATATGGATAATTAGTTTTTCCCGTAGGGTAGTTTTTCACCTGTCTATGTTTTTCATGGCTTTAAAAAGCCTATACAATATGTGATTTATCGTATCTCAATTCATTATTGTTCACTCCTGATGAAATAGTATCTCCTATGTTGCTTCTCTCGTTTGTGAAGGTTTCTTTCAGTTTGCAGTTGCTCCTAGGTGCTTTGCTCCAACATGGTAATGTTAAGTTCTATGTAATATTCAAGATCAAGCCCCAAAACCTAGGTGGGACCCATACGCCCAAGGTGACATATGAGTCCTAGATCACTAGATCTGGAACACACAACCCAAAAACATGAATTATGATTGGCCATTAGTTAAGTGTCGAGATTATCCTCATAGAAATACATTAAATATGGCTTGTGGATGCAAAATAGGACCAAATAAGGCATAAAAATCCCAATTTTAGTATGTAAAGGGATACATTTTTCTACACTACATTATCAACTACCACTTGGCATTCCTTTGTATGCTAACACTTTATACAAGGTGACATTTTGGTGTGGCTTTGACATAGTTGTTGCATCAAGAATGATATCTTTCATCAACAAGATGGTGACCAAACACATCTATAAATTATGAAGCTTCTATCAAGTATTATATTTATGTAAAGCTAAGTCTTTTTCTACTAGGAGATACTTATGTTGTGCTTTGATCCTTTCCTCGGTGTTGATGATCTTGTTGCATTCAACCCCTCTATACATGATAAAAATATGTTAAAATCCTTAGAGTTTTCAATTACATAGTGCAATACAAAATAAAGAAAGGGGACATTTGCTATAAATCTCAAGGATGAGAAACTACATTCCATAAAAAAAATTTATGTTGACCAAAAGATGATGCTCACTTCAAATTTATACATTTATATCAAACTTGTTGATGGGATGCTAAGAATTGTTTGAGTTATCAAGATATCAACACATGCTAGATGAAATGCTAAAATTGTCAAAGATATTGTCTACAAAAGTGATAGTAAACCTCCTAATTTTTCACATTTTGACATTGCCTCAAAGGTCATGTGATGGTCCACGTTGGAAAGCAATTGAAGCTCTTTCAATGCTAAGAGATGAGGAAGAAGTATTTATTAAATATATAATTATTATTTTTTGGATCATAATCATTACAAGTATAGACTCTTTCGGCTTGAACATATAGGGAAAAAATAAAAAATAAAAATAATTTGAATTAACGAATTTGATGAAACTTGATGTATGTTGATCCTTTGAGTTTAGTTGGATCCCTAGAGAATAAGATTGATGACAAGTATCTACAAGGAAGATAAGGATAGGAAAGAAAAAAATATGGTGGTACAAAGAGAGACAACATTTAAGCATTATCAATATCATTCTCCCCCTTGATGCCTAACACAATAACTCCTAACAAGTGTCTTCTCCTCTCAAAAATTTCTTTTAATAATTTTTTGGTAAATAAATTAGCAATTTTGTCAATAGATATCAAGAATAATCTAATAAGATCTCAAGGGTATGAAACATATATCTATTGTGGTGATAAAGGCACTAATACCTAGCACATTCTAAGCCACATGTGAGGTAATTGACTACTATCTTGGAATTTTTGGCTATCTCAACTAACCAGCTAATATCCCTCTTAATAGACACCAAGCTACAATGCTCCATCAAATAATGTGCAATGATGGAATCTAAATTCATGGAATCCAAAAGAATATAATTCACATGAGGATTTGGATTCTTGGGATGGTTGTATAAATACCTTTTGGTTGTAGAAATTACCTTTGGTACACTACACATGACACACATACCTTTGTGCATCATTCCTTGATGAGTTACATCTAAAATCATTGTAAAGTGTATTAAGTTATATCAAGGAGGTGTGGGAAAAAATTCCCAATTGATCATCAAATTGTCCCTTAGCATTAAAGTTTATTTTATGGAATTTTTGGGCATGGTTCAAGCACAAAAAATAGTAGTAGTAAACCCTCTGATGATTTAAAAATTCATTATAGTAATTTAGACATCTTTCCATGCAAGTGCATCGATCACATTAGGGTTTTAGGTTTGAAACTAGATAGTAATTTGAAATTTGAAATTTTTGTGACTAGTGAAATTTTATATCTTGGAAGAACTTAAGAACCAATGGATAAAAGGAACTGATAGGTAGGGGTGGAAGGAAGGAAAAACTTATAAGTTAAGGGAAAGGTGAAAAAAGGATATGCTTATCTATAAGTCTAGAAACTAGTGAAGAATGACATGTTAGCTATTTTAAGAGAAATAATGGATCATGAACATGAAATATGGGAGGGAAATACACTTGAGGATTGAGTTGAGAGAAGGAACAAGGATGGGGGAAAACTACGGGACTATAAAGTTCAGACTAATTCATAAGATTCCAAGTTTGGATGGACATTTATAGCTCAAGAGAATTAAATAGGAATGGGTGGAAAATTGGGGGAATAGTATTTAGAAAAGATATAGAATGGGAACAAGGGAAGTAAATAGGTTAGAAACTAGAGGTGCAAGATAAATTGGCACCAAGGAGATTTTGGAGGACTTGTGCATGTTAATAATCTAGATGGAAATTGCACCAAGGGTAGAAAAAACCTAGAAAACACTTGAACCTATTGAAGGTTTAAGATATTTTTGAACTTCCAAAGTCTTTGGCAGCATACAAACAATACTTGAGCAAAAAAAACTAGAAATTCAATGGATTTTTAGTACCCTTAGCATATGAGAGAAACATGGGAATGAAAAGAGGGAACAATTCTAAGCAAAAAATCAAGAAAGAGGAGGATTCCATTATATTTTTCTCAAATCAATTATCTATGATGGACACACAAGTCAATGAGAAACAAAGGAAAAAAGTTAGCTAATTTTGTAAATTTTGAGGCTTACAAATCTAGGATCTAATATTTAGGCTTTTCAATAAATTTTCTAACCATATTAACCTTCAATAATTTAATGAACAACACATACCAAATTCCTTCGATATTTTCTCCAAAATTTTCCAAATTTCCCTTTTGCTCCTCCCTTTCCCTTTTTCTACCCCTTTCTTATTTTTCCTTCCTTTCTTATGCCACCAAACCCCTTAGGTTTCCCCCTAAATTTCTCCATGTTTCCACTCAAGTCCCACTCCAAATTCTTTGTTGGTTTCTTCAAGACTATTAAATTTACTTTGTGCAAAGTAAATGTCATTAATGCATTTCATGCTTTCCACTATGTGGAGCTTAATTGCTCAATGAGCGCCCAATTTCAAAAATAAAATAATATTAAACATTACAATATCCACATAGGTATATATACATATTTCTAATATGTGTGTGTGTAGGTTGTTCAATATAGATATAATTGAATGAGTTTCTTTCTCTATTTACTTTGTGATGGTATGGTGTAGTCTTTATATGTCTACACATGAATTTTCTAAAAAAATATTTAATTATATTTCTGAAAAGTGTTTCCATTGGTCACTTGCAATGTTTAATGGGCATCTAAACCTTATAAATACATTCTCCTATTTAGGAAACTTTCGCATTGTTTTTGTGTTACAATCCTTTGTTTTTTTTCCTTTTGTCCACCTAGTAAAATATTCAATTTAACAATCATAAAGAAATTTGTATGGCTATTTTGAATAAGTGTTTGTATAATAGTTGCTAGCATACAATGTTACAAGAAAAAGAGAGAAATTTTATAAGCGAAAAAAGGGCCTTTTGTGGACTCAAACAAGCACCAAGAGCTTGGTATAGCAAAACATATGAGTGCTTTTTAAAAAAGGGGATTCAATGGGAGTGGAAGTGAGTCTATATTTATATCAAATCCAAAGGTATTGAAAAATTACTTAAGAGTATGTTTATATGTTGGTGATTTGATTTACACTGGGAATAGTGAAGTATTAATAGAGCAATTGAAGAATGTCATAAAGCTCATGCATTTGAAATGAAAAATTTGTGTTTAATGCATTAATTTCTTGGAGTAAAAGAAAGGAAGTTGAATGATGAGATTTTTATCAGAATTTTTATGGAAAGATATTTATTTACCAACTTGAAAAAGTTTTGTTGAACTAAGGACTTATTTGTTGATTTATTTATCGAAATGTAGAAGTATAAAAAGAAAAAATTGCAAGGATAAGACATTTGTTAAGAGTTATTGCACGTTAAGTATTAAGTGAGAAAATGATATGGGTAATGCTTAAATGCATACTACCTTTACATTGACATATTTGATGCATTCCTATCTGTATCTTCTATGTAGATACTCATCATCAATCTTATCCACCAAGCTATCTCTACTTCTATACTGTAATATGACATCTTCTTGTTATTGTTGCAACTTACTGTGTTTTGTATCATTTTTCACCCTTGCATTCACTGCCATAGTTTTATCCTTATCTTATTTGTATTCACATCCTTATCTCTACCATTAGTTTTATTCTTATCTATCATCATTGTGAGCACCACCACACTAATATTGACTACAAATACACATTATATCTATTTTGAAATATATACACAATAAAAGAAATATTTAGGATAACAATCTTATGTTTATATTACTTCATATTTTTTTATTTTATCTTGAAAACCAAGATAAACTATGTGCTCGTGCTCTAAAACTCATTAAAATCCAATTGATTTAACTTAAACCCTAAGATATATTTATTACGTCGCAAACCTCTTCTAAGAATTAGACCTATCCATCGTAAGAAATTGACGGTCTGTGGCCTGTTTCTCATGAATAGATAAGTCGGCTTCCATTGACACAAACCCGAGAACATTATTGTGTGGTTGCGTCGAAATTCCACGCGTGGGCCCGCCCACAATGTTTCGCTCCAAAGCATTTGGTTACCTGCACGGTCCCAATGAAATACAGCTCATCTGATTAGAAAGGAGGTCAACATCTAAGACAATCATTTTGAGTAGTCCCTCAAATTATGAAAGACAGCTATTTTATAATCCACAGAGTTAAGCCATCCGTGTGCAAGAAATACGCTCTTCTCGCTGGTATTCCGCGTGGAATGAAACCCAACAACTATAAAATCGAAAAGTGCGCTCCAACTCGACTTAACAATTATGTGTGAAATTTCTCGCTACTTTCCATTCCTTACCTGACACTAAGGCTGCCTGTATAAAAATCCCATTGATTTTCCTCAGCCATCACCATTCACCACTTCCATACCTCTATCACTGCTCCTACATTTCCTACTCTTGTCCTCAGTTCCCAATGGATCTGTTACCATGCTTCCTCCTGCTAAGCCTTGTACTCTCCTCTCACCTTGTTTGTGCAAATTTTTATAACGACTTTGACATCACATGGGGAAATGATCGTGCTAAGATACTCGACAATGGCCAACGGATGCAGCTAACTCTCGATCAATCCTCAGGTATTTATCTCATTTGCTTACTGCAATTGCATATATATATTTTGAAAGTATGCTGAACCGATTCTTATCTCCTCCTCTGCTGTATTAAAACAGGCTCGGGTTTCCAATCTAAGAATGAATATCTCTTTGGCAAAATCGATATGCAAATCAAGTTGGTGACTGGTAACTCGGCCGGCACAGTCACTGCTTACTATGTAAGTTTCTCTTTTCCATACATTCTACAGTCCCGAAATTAGTAGTGGGCAGTAGCAGGGAGCTGAGTATTGTCTATGGTCTAATTGTAATGTTGATGGTTTGGTTCAGCTGTCCTCACAAGGGGATAAGCACGACGAAATTGACTTCGAGTTCCTGGGAAATCTGTCTGGAGATCCCTATATTATGCACACTAATGTTTTCTCTCAAGGCAAAGGGAATCGTGAGCAGCAATTCTACCTCTGGTTCGACCCTACAGCAGACTTCCACACTTACTCTCTGCTATGGAATCCCCAGCAAATTATGTAAGCAATGTCAATATTAGCCCTGCAACATCAAATCAGTTATGTTAATGTACTTTAGATTTAACATCATCATTCTAGTCATAATATATGTTTCTGGCACTGTGCAGGTTTTCTGTGGATGGAACACCGGTGAGAGTGTTCAAGAACAGCGAGGATTTGGGAGTGGCATATCCGAAAAATCAAGCGATGCGAATATATTCAAGACTGTGGAACGCAGACGATTGGGCAACGAGAGGTGGTGCAGTGAAGATCGACTGGAGCAAATCCCCCTTTGTCGCCTCTTATCGAAATTTCAAAGCAGAAACATGCTCTGCCTCTTCTAATTGCTCTGTTAATTCATGGTACGCTGCAGAGGCATTGGAGTCCAGTGAGCAGCAGAAACTTCAATGGGTGCGCAAGAACTATATGATTTATGATTACTGTACCGACAGTAAAAGGTTCCCGCAGGGCTTTCCTGCTAAATGCACTCGCCAGGCATCCAACTGAGATCAAAGGATCAACATACACAAAGTTTCATCAAATTCGTTTATTCAAATTCTTTTATTTTTTATTTTCTCCCCTATTTTCAAGCTCAGAGAGGCTATACTTGTAACGTTTGCTATCGCAGCCAAGTAAATATATATTTTTAAGAGAATCTTTATTCATTTGTTTGCATTGAACGAGCTCCAATTTCTTTCGATTGTGGACCACCACATGGCCTTTCGGGCGATGTCAAAATTCTCGTAAACTCTCTTACCAGCTTATTTACAAATCTCACTGATATTTTATTTGTTTTTTAATAATTATTTACCCCAAAAACCTTATTCACATTACAGTCAAGAACACGACTAATGAAGAGGGTTTTAGTCATAGCAACAAAAATCTTTTGGGAAAAAATGGCAAATCAAAAGTTCAAGATTTTTTGAAAAATTTGGGAAAAAATCAGACTTTAAAATTTTTTAAAAAATTGTAGAATAAGATTAAAACTATTTTTTTAATTTAAAGGCATTTTAATGGCAATAGAGTTATAGAGAGAAAATAAAATAGAGAGCTTAACTAATGAATCATAGAAAATAGGTTTTGTTGTTTATATTCATATCACTGGTTACATTGCATTCCACATCTTTCAAAGCATTAGTTCACAATGCATAACTAATAGATGAAAAAAATTCAATTACAATATAGTTTGTACAAAGTCAACCTATAAATTGAGTACATAGTTTCAAAAAATCAAAAGTAACCAATGACTCTTGCTAATTGCTACTATAAATAGAGCTATGCTAGAGTGATACAGTGCCTGATGATGAAGCTCCTTTGGCTTTGCCTCTCCTAAATCATTCAATCAAATGAGTATCAAAGTTGGACTCTGCTACAATCTCAAAATCCTCAGCCTCAAGAAATTCACCACCAGCAATCCACTCATTGTCTGGATCAAAAATTGCCTCAAAGAAATGTGGTCTCAGGGCACTTAATGGAATGCCATGACAATCAATAGCAACCACATTTCCTTGAGGCAATTTTTCAACCAGTTCACTGCCTTGTCTAGACGCTACCACATGTTTTTCATACATGTCTACCAAAGCATTTTATCAAACAGTTCACTACCTTCCTGCTATGGCTAAAAGCCTAAAACAAGTGCTTTCAAACAAGCTATGGATGCTTGGAAAAAATATATCAAAGCATAATAGTAAACAACAAGCTATGGTCTCATGGTTTTTTTTTTTCATGCGAAAATTAGACTGATTTTATTCACCATTTTTGTAGGTTTTAAACACATTTTTTTGTAATTTTGCAATTTGAAATGGGAAAAAATCATTGACCAAAAGGTTGAATATTTTTTCAAAAAAACATCTAGCCTGCAAATTTTTAAAAAATCAGGATTAATCGGGTTCTTTTATAGATTTTTGTTTCACTTGTTTTAGTGGACAAGGATACATTACTTTCTTCTTGGTATATATATAGTGTTTATTTTGCAATAATGTTTTTAATTTATGTATATATTTATATTAATGAATAGTGTAATCTTTTGTATTGTTGAGTTTATTCATGTAATCATCCATATCTTATTCATGGTGTAGATAGTAATATGTGCTTATAGAGCCATATTTAGTCTACAACCCAGCAAGCATCATGTGAATGTTGTCATCCATTGACTATTAAATAAGGTGGAATATTATCACTTTCTATACTGGTGGAATTTTTCTATCCATGTTTCCAAACTCACCTCTCCTTTATCTCTCATATGATCATTGATAGTGAGACTCATAGTTGTTCCTACTTATATTACATAAGCTATCTATTGCATAAGTTTCATTTCTTTTGTATGTTCCCATGGAGATTGCATGCCAAAGACAAACATCCAATAAGGTCCATTAGTTTATTTACAAATGGCATTTGAGATACATGATCAAATTCTAAAACTCACATGCAACTACATGCACCTATAGATGCAGGAAAAATGCAATGGTGAAATTGGAATACCCATGCCATTTACCTTCAATTTTGTATCCATTTTGGTAGAATACCTTAATACATGTACATATTGACAAATCACACAATATTGTGCATAGTTGGGTGAATTCCCCTAACTTTTTTCCTATATATGTAACTCCTTAAAATATCTATACAAGATTTATGGCCTACCCCCAAGGTGAGTGGGAAGGAGGAAGATATGGGGATTGAGTTCCCATGGGGACTAGGAACCATAGAACCAAGTTCCAAGGTTCCATGTTTGTTTGTAGAGTTGTTGCTTGCGAGACACAAGAAGAAAACATAAAGAGTCAAGAGAAAGGGAGACAACAAGGATTGGAGGACTACAAGAACCAAGTAACTTGGGGTTTGGAGAGTTCTAAGAACTTGAGAACCCTTTGGAAAATAATTCATTTCTTAGCATTCTCTATTAAGCTTCATTTCCCCTATTGTAGCCATAGTCGCCTTTAAACTTCATTGATGAGTTTAAGGGTCCTTGAACTTGTCAAAAACACTTTTTCATAGCCTTTAAAATTCTTTGTTGAGGAATTGACAAGTTCCTAAACCATTGAACTCATTAACAATGTTGTTTTCCTTTCCTTTCTCTCTCTTCATGTTCATGTCAGATATTTTACCACTTTTGAACCTTTTCAAATATTCAAGAGGTTCTTGAACATCCAAAATCTCTAACACCATACTTATCAAATTTAATTCTCTTTATTTTCAAGGTCTTGAGTTTCTTTCAAACATATCTATGATTTCAACAAGTTTTGAACTCACTAACACACTTCATACTTAGGAAATTATTTCATCTCTTGAAAACTCATTGGTGATTTAGACAACACTCAAACCTATCATGAATTCAAGAGGTTCTTAAACTTTTGAAAAGTATGACACCATACATAGTAATTTAGATTAACCAACCCTATATTTTTTGAGATTTTTAGTAGCCTAACCACATGAGGGAAACATAAGAATGACAGGAGGGCACACTTAGGTAAAAATTGACAAAGGGAAGGATTCCATTAGATTTTTTCTTAGATTTATTATCTATGGTGCACACATAGGGCTATGAGAAAAAAGGGGAAAATACTTGACTAATATTAAGTTAAATTTGGGACCTACAAACCTAGATACTAATAGTTACTATAGTATGCCTGATGTGTACCTCTCATAGGCACCATGATAATCTTCATTTTTGGGAGA
Source organism: Sequoia sempervirens (assembly GCA_007258455.2). Lineage (NCBI taxonomy): Eukaryota > Viridiplantae > Streptophyta > Pinopsida > Cupressales > Cupressaceae > Sequoia > Sequoia sempervirens. The sequence continues at coordinate 26,188 of VDFB02034332.1, read as the reverse complement.
AGACATAAAACTGGGAAAAAAGGAGACCCTACACACACATCATGTTCAAATAGGGATCATGATTGCACAAAGAAATGTGATAATATTTATAAGACATGACATAACATGGGCATGAAACCAAGGGGAGTGGGAGGGAGTAATCCATAGGAATTGGATTCCCATGGGGACTAGGAACCATGGACCAATTTCTAAGGTTTCAATTCCATCTATGGACCAAATATCCAAGAGACACAAGTAGAACACACAAAGGGACATGTGAAAGGTAAGCGACACAAATCAAAGGACTTTAATGACCAATTTAAGAGTTCATGGGTTTCAATAAAATTTCAACCCTCCAAAAATGCATCCTCTTCCCATCAATCTTTATTATGATTTGATGCCCCCATTAGAGCCACAATCATCTTTTTAAATTCATCAATGACTTATAGAGTCCTTCAACTTGTTGACAACACTTTGCCTTAGAATTTCATCCTCTATTAGGGAATTGAAAAGTTCTTGAATCTTTAAGTTCACCAACATCACTTCTTTCCTTGCATTTTTTTTCTTCACTATCATGCTAGGGATTTTCCCACTTTTTGAACCTCATCAAAGGTTCAAGAGGTTCTTGAGCCTCCAAAATCTATGGCACAATACTTAGCCAGTTTTATTCAGTTTGTTGTCATGAACTTGAGCTTCTTTTGAACTGGTCAATAGGATAACAATTCTTGAACGCAATAAAACACTTCCATATTTAAGCAATGTCAACAAAACTTGAACTTGTTAGAGGTTTAAAAGGTTTTTAAATTACCAAAAAATTGACACCATAAAATTGAGATTTGAGCAATCAAACCTAGACATTCCTTAGAATTTTAGTAGCCTAACCACATGAGAGAAATATGGGAATGATAGGAGGGAATATTTAGGAAAATATACCATCAAATATGACATAAGATACACCTTGGGAAAACCCTAAACAAGGAAAAAGCCAGCCTCCAAAAGCATCCAACACTCATGTATTCTTTAGCAATAAATATTATAATACATCTTCAAAGTTATCCATGAACACCTTTGAAACATAAAGCCCTCTACAATAACTCCATGTGAACAAGAATATAACCACACATCCCATGCCATGCTTCAACCCTCACAAATACCAACAAGATATGCTCTCAACCCCTTAGCCAAAATAGGCAACTAGCCAACCTTAGAAAACTACCCATGTGCTTGCTTTTCTAGGAATAAACTCACACAAAATCGCCAAGTGGTATTACTATTAATCATCAATGCTTGAATGATTAAATTTAGCAATCTGTTGAAACATTGGATCAAACTCAGGTTGTGGGTGACCTATAATGAGATTGAACCTCCAGATTCTAGGCCGGCTTCCTATATGATTCTCAAATTATTAACTGGTAACTTACTGGGAAAAAGGATAGAAGAACTATTGCTAAATGCAAGAAACTGTAAATTGAAGGTAATGCACCTAATTGATAAAGATCTGCAATTTTGATTCACAATAAACCTCAGAAAACTATCCACACAAGTCAATTTTGACAGTTTCACCACAAAAATTGATTCTAAGGAAGGCTTGAATAAATCACCTTTGAAGGAAAATAGGGTTTTCACAGCAAAGAAGAATATTATTCATTTACACAAACTTAGACCTGTGATTTTAACTATTCGAATGCATGCAAATATAAATGAGACAAAGATTTTAAAGGTTCTGATATTTAAACACAATAAAACTTCATCAAATCATTCATAAAGACAACCAAATGACAAGGCAGACTTTGATTTCACTACAATTTGAAGGAATCTTTGCAAAAAGACACAAGTAAACCTGTAAAGACTGCTGCAATATCTATTAAACTTGAAAACTGAGTTACAAGACAATTCGCTTTGCAGAATGCAAAGGCTGAATAACAAGAACTAAAATGAAAAAGATAAACTTTTTCAATATATACAAAAGATGCACTTCAAAGTGCATGAAAGATAACTGAAAGTCAATTTCAGTGAGAAAATGATAATTCCAAGGTGAAATCCGAGCAAAAGCAAAAATCCCTGAAAATAAGGTTCAAACTCATGCAAAAATGAGTGAACTCAGTCTCGAACTTGCAGTCATAAAGCATGTAACTGATCAGAACTCAAACTGAACGAAATATGAAGATATGGGCCAAACGCAAAAATCCAACTTGCTTTAATCAACTCGCCCATGATAACTGAAATTCCATTTTTGCATTAATATTAATCATCAAAACTGGTGCTAGAACTGAACTTGAGACTCACTATCAATTCCACATGTGCATGAGCGAATTTTTTTTCAGTATTTTTCCCATTTTACAATAGTTGATTTAAAAGATTATTAAAAAGCAATTAATAAAATTGCATTTAATAATTTCCAAATACAACTTTACAAAACAATAAAGGGAAAAATAATAAAGCAAAAAAAAAATCTCCGCTTAGGACTCCTCTCCATTATTATTTTGCAACTCACAAATAATCACTCCTTAACATGCTTTGACAATATTTGTCAATGACTTAATGATTTGCCACAATATTTAGCATATAGTCTTATATTTGATAAGGTCGACCATATTATTGCTAGGAGATTTGACTTGAAGTCATGGCCACAGGAGTAAATAGAACATAATGGTTTTTTTCTAAAATCATTAGCAAAAAATCAAAGACTTGTTGACTTAGGGCAGGCAAATACCACCGAACCCTAAAGTCTTAACCATTTTGCATTTTGATTTTGCTTGTGTTGGAGCTTTGCTGCGCCGCCATGGTGAGAAACTCCACGAGCTAGGGGTTTGAGATTTGAAACATTGCATTTTTAGCATGACTCATGTCGACTTCTTGAGATATTATGTAGAAAAACCGTGGTAAGTGTTTTTTTAATCACAAAATTGGGTATTTCTTTGTCTTTGAAACACTTTTTGAGCCTTTAGGCTACGACCGTTGTAGTTTCCTAATGCATCTTTATCTGCTTCTTTGTTTTTTTGTGTTGATTCACTGCTTCATTCGGGCTGCCATGGAGTGAGCTCGAGCTCTAATCTAGAAACTCTATTTGCTCTTCTGCTGTAAGCACCATGAATGCTTTGAACTAGAGTTTTTATGAAGTTCGGGAAGTGGGTTTTGTGTTGCAATCATGCCTGAATCTTCTCCATATTTCGCCACTGGTAAGTCATTGTTCTCACCCAGAAAAAATCTCAAGTCTTTTGTTTTTAATCAACAAATACCTAGAAATACCTGTCTACTGTTAAATTCATGCATTTTTTCCCATTTCCTGTGCTAGCTGTGATTTCCCAATGGCCTCGGTCTCTACTTTGTTGGGTATTTCTTCAATTTGCTCAAGGTAGAGAGCTTTTCTATCTCCTATAGGTCGCGACTCTTCTTTGATTTCGTCCTTTTAAACACTGTACTCACATCCCCTGCTTCTTAGAAAATATAAGCTCTTGATATCTTTATCTTAAATATGAAAACTAGCTGTTCAAAACATATTGATATATCAGCTTTCCACGAGACCAGAAGTTGGGTAATCAGGTGTGCATTCACAGAAGAAGTTGGGTAATCCGATATTGATTTTGAAACCCTTGAAATATGAGGCTATTGAAAAACATAAAATATATGTTATCAACATTTACACTGTAAAAATCAGACTTCTATATCTAGTGAAATCAACTTGCTATTCTGAATGTGTGAAATACATGTGGGCTAGAGATCAGGTATACTTCAAAAGGTCTTCCCTTATTTGATTTTCTTTCAATCGCTAACATAGAAACTTTGTGTAGACCCTTGCTAAGCCATCATTCCATCATGCCTCTGGAAATTAAAAAACAAAACCCTGAGATGCCCAGCTCCCAAATCTGAACAGAAGACAATGGAAAACATATTCTTGCATTGATGTCTTGTCATGACTGTGTTCTATTAACATTGGACTGCTCTCTTAAGTATTATTCCAATTTGAATGATCAACACTTGCTGCCCTTGAGTACTCCAAGATATACAAAGCATGACTGCCCCTCATTGAATTTACATGAACGTTGTGGTTGCTTTCTCATTGGCACTTCAAATCTTCTCATGTGATCCTTTAGAGGGAACTGTCATTTATTTTCTAGAATATGACAAATATTGTTGTTTGATGAAAGAACAATCTTTGTTGTTTTTCCTACGCTTGTTTCATCTTCTTTATATAATGAATTTAAAGGCTGCTCTTGTAAATCTGTGTGTTATCAGCACTTTCTTTGTCTACTGCCCTTCATGATGCATTCACCTTGTATCTTGTGCTTTTGCATGCTGAAAACTAACTTTCACTGTATTTTGTTGCTATCCAATATATACCTTGAGCTGCATACATAATGCTCTGTAGATAGCAACTTCTCCTTAGCATTGCTTATGCAGATTTACATTGTATTAAATTGCTTTTATTTTGAACAATGGTTGTTCTAAATTTACTGCATATGCTTGAAAAGGTCACGACATTATTGGTGTGCATTCTTTTGATGATGTCTCTTGATTATGATTTGCAAAAAATTCTCTCATACAGTCATATAGACTGCCCTTCTGGCAACTATGTAGACATTTCACTTGATGATAAACCTCCATTTCGATCTTCTGTGGAATGTAGCTTTTATGATTTGAAAGCTACAAGTTGTATTCAATTTGTAACTTATAATCATGCCTCTTGTACCACGTAATACATAGGGCTGTTTGTTGTGAAAGACACTCCTATAACAAAAAAATTGTAGCAGAAATCAAGAATGATTTGAGATTGCATCTTTATCAACTGTATTCAACGTTATTGAGCAAAGGAAGAATGTAGATTTTCTCTTATTAAATTTCCACCATGATATGGCTTGAAAGCTACTACCTTAAGTTTTTTCTTTGAATTTCTCTCATGATAGCAGTCTTATTTCATGACTGTAACTGATATAAAGCTCTCATATATGAATAGATGAAAAATATTTGCCTGATATGCCGGGCTCTACCCTTGTGGAAGCTCGTTTTACTCCACATATCTGATAAGATAATCACGAACATGACAAACCTGTTCCTGCACATTGAAACAAACAAGTTAGCAAAATAAAAGAAGCTGAAAGCTTCCATTGAACTATGTTTTTCTTGATTGTTAGCCTTTGTAATTCAATCATCTGGTGAATGCCTGATTGAATGTAATTTACATTCCTATTGGTAGCGTAGGCATAGAGTAGAATGTAATTTATCATTGCTTAGAGTACATCTCTAATGCCATTCTTTTACAATTTTGCAGGTTCATGGAGCGAGGAAACAAGGCTGCTGCAGCTTGGAGACGCGACAACTAAAGACATCAAGTGAAAGTGATTCATCATCACAGGAAATGATGAATTGCTCCTCTACTTTGTGCTTACGTTATTTTCAATAGTGTAGCTTATCATTGAATTTTGTATTCATCATTTGATTGTCATAATCAAATTCAATTACTCTCACTGCTTGTGCGAGATTCAGTGTTTTTACAAAATGAATAAAAAGCATTATTATGCAAATTCTCAATTTTCTATTTCAAATACTTGCACAATAAAACTGTAATTCAGATGTAAATTGATCTCTATGATGATCAATGAATACTTTAATCACCAAAACTTGAAAATTTTCGTACCTATTAAATCATGAACTTGATTCAACTCTACCTATTTGAGCTCGTAGTGAAAAATAGGTAACAATTACATAAAACCATGTGACCAATACCATGAAATTAAAAAACCATTAACCCCCCCATTTATTTTTTGGTACTAATTTTTCCCAATATTAAATATTTTCCCAATGTGCAACCTCACATTAAATGTTTATCACAATGTTACATACAACACATGAAGTGGCCCCATGAATGCTAACGGACCATATGATACACGCGTCCCTAGATCCCCTAGGTGCACCATAAATAATAAAATATTATATTATAACATTATGCAAGGTGGACAACACACATTTTCCTAACAATTGTATCATAGTCCAATATTTTTATTTTTGTACCATTCTTGAAAGGAGGTAAATTCAAAACAATGCTTATTTTGAGAGAGTCTACCATCATTCCTCAGAGATAATATGAAATATTCAAGTGCCAATTGGATTATAAAATATACATATCGTTAATTTTAGTGCAATCTTGAGACTAACACATTTTCCAAACATTAGTCATAATGTTTGGACACATAGTCTTTCAAGATCACATAAAATATCGATTCAATTAAAAATACTTCAATGAAGTCTTATATAATGTCTTGAAGTACATTTACCATAATCCTATTTGAAATTATATGTGTATTCATTATTAAGCCAAATGGAATGTTACTATGTACATACAACATACCCATTTAATTGCAAATGTGGCCCTAGAATAATCTTCTTCTTGTATTTTCACTCCTTAGTATCCTAAAAAATTATTTTGGTGAATGTGTCTAATCATACCTCTACAAGGCTTGGCCTTAGAGTTATAGCTTTATTACTTTCTAAGATCTTATGTACGTTATTTTTTATTATTCTATTATTTTTAAATCTTATTAGCATTTGTGTTCCTATTTTACAACTTTATTGCTAAATCTATCCCCATAGAGTATAAATTCTTTAGTGTTTTGCATTAAATTTTCCCACCTTACCCACCCTTGGATTCCTCTTTAGAGTTTCACTTTTATATTTTAAAGTGGTTACTCAAAACGTGTAGATGCATCATTTATTACTACTTGGATTCAAGGACAACATGAAAAACTAATGAAGAGTAGGAAAAAGGAAAAACATGAGCTTCATCATTCAATTTTGAGGAATACAAAATTTAATTTTCATTTTAGAATTTTGTAACAAGAAAATTCAAACAAGATTGTGCTCTTCTATAGAATGCATTCCAAAAAATAGAAAGGGTAAAAACTATCAATCTACAAATGCCGAGAAAATATTTTAAGAACATTTTCATCAAAGGATTTATATTTATGCAATGTTTTTTACTCAAGTGATGAGAGTAGTAATTAAAACTAGATCTTATGGAGAGAATTTAATAGATCAAAAAATTGTTGAGATGCATGACTTCACATTTTGATCCTATTGTAGTAGTTATTGTAGAATCTAAGGATCTAAAATAATTATTAATGAATGAGCTTATGAAATATCTTCAAACTCATAATAAAAGGATGGATTGATCCATAAAAAAATATAGATTGATTTTATTTTTCAACCAAATCTTAAAATTTTAGAGAATAACCTTGGGAAAGGATTTGATGAATCATCTTATAAAGGCACAGGAAAATTTAGAGGAAGAGAACATGCAAGAAAAGGAGCTAATAGTGGATGAGGCAAAGCTACAACAACAAAGGAATATTTTATAGCAATAATGAAAGAGGTATCAAAAACCTTACAAATTACAAGTGTGTAGCATCATTATTGTAAAAAATGATCATTATGAATGTGATTATTGAGAAAGCATAAGCAACATAGTAATATTTCTAAAGAAAAAAAGGAAAGAATAACGCATCTTTTACATGTGATGTTACAAAAGAAATATCTAAAAAATATATATATCTTTTGGATAGTGGTTATATTAGTCATATGACAAGTAATAAAACATCTTTGTGAAGATGGATTAATCTCCTAAAAAATATCTACAACTCATATATGATAAAGAATTTGAGGATATGGGAATAGGAACCATTGCAATCAAGACTAAGTAATGTAAAATATAATATACTAAATGGAATAAATGCAAGTTATACCCCTCAAGGGAATGGAGTAGTTGGATGTGATAATCGTACAATTGTGGAGATGGCTAGAAGAATTCTCAAGGCAAGTGGTCTTCTGAGCACATTTTGGGTTGAAGTAGTAGCTACATCTATTTACTTGATAAATAGATGTAGACCAACCAAAAGTGTAAACAATATGAATCCTCATGAGGCACAAAGTGGAACAAAATCTAGTGTGGCTCATCATAGGGCATATTTTTGCATTGCTTATGCTCATATAGCTTAATAGAAAAGACACATATTTGATGATAAAAGTGAGAAATATATTTTTATTAGCTACAGTGAGAAGATAAAGGGTTATAGGTTATATAATCCAGTAACATAACAACTAATTTTTTGATTCATGATGTAATTTTTTCAAAAAACGTGCATGGAAATCGAATAAAAATCTATGTCAAGAAAAGTTAGTGATTGTAGAAAAAAACAAGATGATCCATCTTATTATAGTTTCCAAAGAAACATCTCATGATGTACTCAAACACCTTTATTATCACGTCCTCCATCAACTTCACATCCTCCTCTAAGGAAGGTAAAAAAATGTCAAGGAAATCTATGAAAAAACTACTAGTCTTGATTCATTTCTAAAATTGTTTTACTATCTCATATTCAAGTAGAACCAAGGTTGTATGAAGATGTAATAAAACATGAAGTGTATATTAATTTCATGGATGAGGAGATCACTTAGACTATTGAGAGAAATAAAACATGCAATTTAGTAGATCTTCAACTAGAAATTGATGTTATTGGACTAAAATGTGTCTATAAAAAAAGCATAAGGTTGATGGATCCACTAAAAGACACAAAGCAAGATTTTTAGCAAAAGGAATTTAAGAACAACCAAGTACATATACTAGCACTTGCTCCTAAAGGAGGTTCAAGGATTGCACCGATAGAAAACTATATGTATGTTAATATGTTAGAGAGTACGTGTTTGTCAATAGATGCATTGCAAATTCTAGTTGCATGTGGCTAGATTAAACAATTAATAATAAATGCTAAATAATGGAATTAAATAAACTTAGACAAATCTAGATTTTTTCCTTAAAAAAATTAAGTATTATTTTATTATAAAATATTTGCATACAAATTTAAAACATAAAGCAATGCAAATGAGAAAAGAAAGTTTCCATCAACTTGGCAAAAAAACACTGCAAATGGAAATAGAATGTTCTCATCCAGTTGTTTATCTGGGTTATATGTGATAAATGAGATTTTGGAGGCTTTTATTGAGATTTTAAAGGCTTTTACCTGATATTTTGGAGGCTTTCACCATTAAATAACAATTGTTTTCCATTAAATGATATTTGAAACTTATTTTCCAATGACTCAATAGTGGTTAGCAGGAGTGAGACTTGTTTCAGGCTCAAATCTCACACTATATGTAGCCTATTAGCTAATTACAATGAATGTTATGTTCTTGTAGCAAGATTGAACACTATAAGGACTAGTTTGGCATTGGTAGCACAATCCACATGGTTAGCATATCAGTATGATGTTAAATAAGAATTTTTAAGTGGTTTCTTAAGTGAACAAGTGTTTGTAGAAAAATTGCTAGCATAAGGGGTTGTAGGACAAGAACATAAAGTTTACAAGTTAAAAAGGGTCCTTAATGCAATCAAGCAAGAACCGGGAGCTTGGTGTAGCAAAATATATGAGTATTTTTTTAAAAAATAGATTCAACAAGAGTGGAAGTGAGCTTACATTTTAGATCATATCCAAAGGTATTGAAAACTTAATTATAGTATGTTTCTATGTTGACAATTTGATGTACACTAGCAATAGTGAAGTATTAATAGAGCAATGCAAGAGCGCCATGAAGCCCATGCATTTGAAATGATAGATTTGGGTTTCATGCATTAATTTCATAGAGTAAAAGTAAGGCAGTTGAACAATGGGATTTTTATCAGAAATCTCATGGCAAAGAATAGGGTGCACTGAAGATTTGCAGAACTAATGACCAGCTTGCTGATTTATTTACTAAAACATTATCAAACAAAAATTTTGCAAGGATAAGGCACTTGTTAGGAGTTACTAAATTAAGCATTAAGTGGGAAAATAATATGATTAATATTATTTTCATTTCTCACCATTGCATTTGTTGTCATAGTTTTATCCTTATCTTATTTACATTTGCATCCCTATCCTTAACTCCACCACTAGTCTTATTCTTATCTATTGACATAGCGGATAACTGTTGACTATAAATAAACATTGTATCTATTTTTAAATATATACGCAATAAAAGAACAATTTACAATACCAATCCTACGTTTATATTCGTTTCTATTTTTTCTACTTTCTGTTTAACCTCTTATACTGCTGTATTATTATTTTATCTCAGGAAACCCAGATAAACGCTCTGCTCCTCCTTTATTATTTCGTTTTCTAAATCTCAAACTCATTAAAACCCAAAGTTTTAACGGATTAAACTTCGAACCAAAATCGTAAGAATTATTTATTACGCTGCAACCTATCCTCGGAATTAGACCTGTCCAAACTAAGAAATTGACGGTGTGTGGCCTATTAAATAAATTGAATTCGATTAATACAAACCCGAGAAAATAATTGCGCGGTTGCTTTCAAATTCAACGTGTGGACCCGCCCACAAAAATGACGCTCCCAAGCATTTGGTTACCTGCACGGTCATCTGATTGGAAAGGTGGTCAACATCTAAGACAATCATTTTGAGTACACTCTTCTTGCTGGAATTCCGCGTGGAATGCTACCCAACAACCATAAAACTAAAAGGGGGCTCCAACTCATCTACTTCACAACTTTGTCTGAATTTCTCGCTACCTTCCATTCTTTACCTGACACTAACGCTGCCTCAATAAATTTCTTGCTAGTTTGCACGAAAATCCTCTGTGATTATTCATGTTTATTCGTGTTCTTCACGGCAAATAATTATTAAAAATGAATATAATATCAGTCAATTTTTTTAAGTTGTCATGTGGCGGTCCACAGTGGAAAGAAATTGAAGCTCGTTCAATGCTAACAGATGAATAAGAAGTCTTTTTTAAATATATAATTTCTTGGCAGGGATCGCAATCGTTACAAGTGTAGCCTCTTTGGGCTTGAAAATTGGGGAAAAAGTTAAAAATAAAAGAATTTGAATTAATGAATTTGATGAAACTTGATGTATGTTGATCCGTTGAGCTCAGTTGGATCCCTGGCGAGTGCATTCAGCAGGAAAGCCCTGCGGGAACCTTTTACTGTCTGTACAATAATCGTAAATCATATAGTTCTTGCGCACCCATTGAAGTTTCTGCTGCTCACTCGACTCCAATGCCTCTGCAGCGTACCATGAATTCACAGAGCAATCAGAAGAGGCGGAGCATGTCTCTGCTTTGAAATTTCCATAAGAGGCGACAAAGGGGGATTTGCTCCAGTCGATCTTCACTGCTCCGCCTCTCGTTGCCCAATCGTCCGCGTTCCACAGGCTCGAGTATATTCTCATCGCTTGATTCTTCGGATATGCCACTCCCAAATCCTCGCTGTTCTTGAACACTCTCACCGGCGTTCCATCCACAGAAAACCTGCATAGTGCCAGAAATATATATTATAACTACAGTGATGATGTTAAATCTAAAGGACTTTAACTAGCCGATTTGATGTTGCAGGGATAACATTGACATCGCTTACATAATTTGCTGAGGATTCCAGAGCAGAGAGTAAGTGTGGAAGTCTGCTGTAGGGTCGAACCAGAGGTAGAATTGCTGCTCGCGATTGCCTTTGCCTTGAGAAAAAACATTAGTGTGCATAATATAGGGATCTCCAGACAGATTTCCCAGGAATTCGAAGTCTATTTCGTCGTGCTTATCCCCTTGTGACGACAGCTGCACCAAACCATCAACATTTTATTACACCATAGACTATACTCTAACTCCCTGCTACTGCCCACTAGTAATTTGGGGACTATAGAATGTATGGAAGAGAGAAACTTACATAGTAAGCAGTGACAGTGCCGGCCGAGTTTCCAGCCACCAACTTGATTTGCATATCGATTTTGCCAAAGAGATATTCATTCTTAGATTGGAAACCCGAACCTGTTTTAATACAGCAGAGGAGGAATAAGTATACTGTTGAAATCATATATATGCAGTTGAGTTGCAGAAAGAAAATGAGATAAATACCTGAGGACTGATCGAGAGTGAGTTGCAATCGTTGGCCATTGTCGAGTATCTTAGCACGATCATTTCCCCATGTGATGTCAAAGTCGTTATAAAAATTTGCAGAAACAAGGTGGGAGGAGGAGAGCACAAGGCTTAGCAGGAGGAAGCATGGTAACAGATCCATTGGGAACTCAGGAGAATAGAAGAAGATGTAGGAGTAGTGATAGAGGTATGGAAGTGCTGAATGGTGATGGCTAAGGAAAATCAATGGAATTTATATAGAGGCAGCGTTAGCGTCAGGTAAGGAACGGAAAGTAGCCAGAAATTTCTGAGAGAGTTGTAAAAGTGGATGAGTTGGAGCGCGTTTTGTATTTACTGTGCGAGAAGCTTTTCGATTTGATGATTGTTTGGTTTTATTGCACGCGGAATTCCAGCAAGAAGAACGTATTCTTTCTTGCATACGGCTGGCCTAGCGTTGTGAATGATTGCCATTGATGTTAACCTCCTTTCTAATCACATGAGCTGTATTTCATTGGGACCGCGCAGGTAACCAAACGCTTTGGAGTGTCATTTCATCTGCCGAAACATTGTGGGCGGGTCCACGCGTGGAATTTCAAAGCAACACGTTCTCGGGTTTGTATTAATCGAAGCCAGGCTATCTATTCGGGAGAAACAGACCACATTGGACAGGTCTAATTGTTAGGATAGATTTTCAGCGTACAAATATATCTTAGGATTTAGGGTCTAAGCTTAATCCATTAAAACATTGGATTTTAGAGTTCGAGGCTTAGAAAATGAAATAATCAAGAAGGAGATTTTAGAGTTTCAGGTTTAGTAATTGAAGCAATCGAGAAAGAGATGTTGGTTTTCAGAGATAAAATAATATTATAACATTATAAAATGTAAAATAAAAAATAGAAAAAGTATAGATAGGATTGTTATTGTAAATCCTTTTTTATTATGTATATATTTTAAAATAGATAAATTTTTCATTTATAGTTTGCATTCACATGGTGGTCTCCACAATAGTGATAGACAAGAATAAGACTAATAATGGAGATCAAGATGTGAGCCCAAATAAGATAAGGATAAAATTATGGTAGTGAATGTAGTGTTCAAAAAGAGGTAATATCCAGTTACAGGTTGCAATAATGATAAGATGGCATATTAGGGTATGCTAGTAGAGATAACATGGTGAATAAGATTGATGACAAGTATTTATAAAGAAGATAATGATAGGAAAGAAAAAAAAGATGATGGTGCAAAGAGAGACAACATTTAAGCATTACCAATATCAATCTCCCCCTTAATGCCTAAACACAGTAACTCCTAACAGGTGCCTTATCCTCTCAAAATTTTCTTTTAATATTTTTCTGGTACATAAATCAACAAGTTGGTCAATAGATATCAAGAATGATCTAATAAGATCTCAATGGTATGTGACATAAATCTATTATGGTGATAAAGGCTCCAATACCTAACACATTCTAAATCACATGTATGAGGGAGTTTACTACTATCTTGACATTTGTAGCTAGCTCAACTCACCAACTGATATCCCTCTTAATAGCCACCAAGCTATAGTGCTCCATCAAAGAATGTGTAGCAATGGTGTCAAAAGTCATTGAATCCAAAAGCATAGAAGTGTGTACACCCTCTAACATACCTGTGTGACATTAATAATAATTCCTTGATGCTCTACCCATTGGTTCCCCACCGCTGCATAAACACTAGATACCAACTACTATTGCAACTTGTTGACACTCTTAAAATATTTTGCATTACATCACAAATTAGGTTCCTTTTGACAAGGCTACATAAGTGGGTTGAGGCATGTTCTTGACTATTGAAAGCTAGAATGGGGAAAATTAGGGTAACCACCTCTAAATATTGGTTGTGATTATGAAGTGAGCATACTCTATTATTGTTTTGGTCACTCTATGAAATCTTTGTATTTTCCATCCTTTTGATTAACCTACCTATGGGCCCTACTAAGACTTAGGCCTACAAAACTATTATTGCTACTATGACTACTAACATGGGTCCTATGGTATAGGTGGAATCATAAAACCTCTTCTAGGTGGGAGCTATGACCCTTGAAACCTAAAGTTTATCTATAAAGTAACATAGACATGAGCCAAATCTAACCCATACCCTTTTTTCTAAAATCTCTACAATGTACAGCTTCTCAATAATAACCTTAACTATCCAAGGCATTGTCATGTGGACACAATTTAGGCCTCTATAAAACATATTGATAAAAAATTATCATCAAGAGCATAGTCCACCGATTGAATAAGATCCAAAAGCTAGTTCTCATATTGAGCAACCATCGAACCCTTCTACTAAATATCATAAAAAATCATTGATTGGTTTTTAACATAAATTTTTGATCAACTATCTCACTCAAAATCTCTTTGAAAAGATTTCCCATGTGATTGTGTCAATATTAAGGTGGTATTTTTTCTATCCATGGTGCCACTGGGTGGAAGCAAAATCACATGGCAAAAGGATATAAATATATGTTTTCTAAAATGAATTAGAGGTGTAAAATATTTTTCCTACCCCAATATGTAAGAGGAGGTATACATGCAAAAAATAGATCAATCATGAAATTGCAAGGAAACAAGCATAAATGCAATATACCATAACACAATGATTTATGTGGGTAAAACCCCTTTTCCCGAGGAAAAAAAAACCACCCAAAATCAACTCAATGTATTATTAAGTAATCAAAGGTTGCAATACACTTCCAAAGTCCAAGCATTTATAGAAGTATCAGCAACCAAAGATCTAGAGTAATTTTGGTAGCATACTAATAGTTAGAAAATTGCTATTAAAAACTTCATCTCGAGAAAATAATAAAATAAGATACTCTAAATGTTAAACCATCAAATGATAATTACAAATTCATGAGATAAATGAACCCAAAATGTGGTACCTAAATCCCTAGTTAAGAATCCAATGCTCAAATCCCTAGATGAGTCCATAGGCTAAACATAGCATATTCATTCCACATGCCATAAGTTCATTGCAATCCAATCACAACTTTGGTTACTCCATCTCAACTCTATTTTCCTTATTTAAACATGTATTATTATGTGTTATTACATTCATCATATTTTGCTCAAAAAGTGTAACTCCCTCTTATAACAACTTTATGTGTCATAAATATTTTTACATTTCCAATGTGAGGGGCCAAAATTTTAATTTACAATGCCGATTGGACCCTTTTTTCAAAATTATAGATCTCAAATACCTATACATGGTGGGAATTAGTAACTAATACAAAAAATAACCCAAAATATTTATAATAACCTCTATAGGGAAAAATTTGAGCTTTTCTATCTTATAGCCCAAAATTTACATTTTTTAATATCAACATTAGTATCAAGGTTTAGACATAGGAGTATATTCTAAATCCTCTAGATAAAGATAGAAACTGAGCCTATGTCATGGTTCCCTTGATAAAATCAAAATAAATCAAGGAATGCAATATGAGAATGTCTATAAAATAATGACTTACATCTATAAGTCCTCTAGTGGCATCCATCATCACCTTCCATGGGTTCTCCAATTAAGATTGTTCATGACACTCTGTACTCTATACCTAGGAGTGCTCTTAGAGCACTCCCTTTAGACACTAAATAGGTGGCCTCCTTATCTTTAGAAGATTAGTAACTAGCTACATGTTAAGCATCCTACTAAGGGGGAATAGTTATGTCAAGCACCTATTGTAAGAAATAAAAAAATTGAGAAACCTTTGTTGAGAGGTGTCTCCTACTAATCTTGTATAAAAAGTGATTCCTCATGCTAAATCTCTTGATTTTTCTCTCTATCAAGTTCATTCTAAAGGGACCAACAAGCATTCAAACAAATTCTAGATGGCCTAGGTTGCATTGTCGTATGCAATCATGGTGTAAGAAATAATAAACACACTAAAGAAAAATAAGAAAACACACATGTGTACATGAAATTCTGAATGTACAAAAACAAATTAAAACTATATTAACCTATTTTACCCAAAATAAATGCAACACTAAAGATAAAGCAATGGATTAACAAACATGATGAAACTAAATACAAATTACTTAGCCTTGTTCTCATATAGTAATATTGTATTGTAATTACTTACCCTTGATGATTTTTTTCACTCTATCAAATTCATACTAAAGTGACTAGCAAGTGTTCAAACAAATGTTAGATGGTCTAGGTTGCACTATTGTATGCAAGCAAGCTATAAGAGTTAATAAGCACACTAAAGAAAAATAAGAAAACACACATATGTACATGAAATCTTGAACATACCAAAAAAAAGGTTAAAACTATATTAAACTATTTTACCCAAGATAAATGTAACACTAAAGATTAAATCTATGGATTGGAAAACATGATGGAAATAAACATAAATTACTTAGTCATGTTCTTGTATGCTGATATTGTATCTCCCTACTGTAATTACACAGCCTTGATGTTGTGGTCATTCCATGTCATTGGTTATCATTTTCTTAGGTTTGGTTGTATGTCACAAGTGATCACTTTTATTGCTTTGCAAAAAAAGTAGGTGCATAATTGTAAAACATTTCTTACCTTCAAGGCCTAGGATATATCATCAACAAGGTATAAAGGGAGTTCATCAACATATTGTGTATGGTTAAAGGGCTAAAAAATGAGAGTGGATAAACTCTCCTATAGTTCAAGATTAGTTGGGCCTAGAATGGTGTTCTGGGTGGCAATCTATAATAAAATTTAATACAACTAAAGTTATTACACAATAAAAAAAATTGCAATACTATCCAGATATATGCTTTGACCCCAAAGTTTGTCAATGGATCAAAGATTAATCTACTACTATGACCTCTATACATAACTAATAAAACATATGCAAAACATGACTCTCTTAGAATAAAACATTCATAGTTTGTTATAGATATTTTGTAGATGTAAACATGAGTCTTGAACTACATAGAAACCTACTTTATACTCTATAGTATTGGTGAATGATTTTGTTCTTTTAAGCATGCGAAGATCATTGTCATGGTCCTATTAGTTATTTCAATTAAAAAATAATAATAATAACATATAAATTTCTTGTTTAACATGGTTTTATTCTATAATTTTTATTTTAACTCTTGGCATAACAGATGAAAATGGAGTCATTGAGGATTTCTACGTGTAATGGCTAAAAATAGTCAATCTATGAAGAGTAGCGAAGGCATTTGTAATGGATGGTATGAAAGTAATAGCATATTCAATAAAGAAGCATTGTGTAGAAAAAGGAGAAAAGAGGGAGAAAAATACAATGGAGGTGGATGGAGAAAATTTAGGCCGCTCAGGTTAGATTGCTTTCGACCCAGTTTTGAAATACTTACAGTATGCAAACATTTTCACACAACCTGTCGATGCTACCAAATTTTGTATGCATAGTCTTCGTAGTAATTCCAACTATTGTATCAATTAGATCTGTTATTATTTACACCTGTATGATATCTGATTAAAAAATCGCGTCCCTGGTCTTTGCTTCTCGCATTTTGCTTGCGTGTTTACCAAGGCCCTTGTCTTTTAGAAATCCCTCGATTCTTGTAAGGGTAGATGTATGTTCTTGCCCTATTTTAAAAGCTCTGAGATCAACCCAAGCAGGAATGCAATTCATGGTATTCGATTTGGAATTTTCTTATAGGAATTTGTCTGAAAGCTATGAGGTCTTTTCAACATATCTCTTTTGTGCATATCCTACAATAATCATATTCCATGTAAGACATTTCCTTTGGTGTTTACACAAGCAATTCGTGTGCTATACTTTCCCAAATGGGCATGTGTGTTTATCAAGGCAATTGCAACCTACGTTTCTCTTAATTCTGCTATCTTTTATGCTTTTATGGATGTTCATACTTTGTTCGGAAGCTTCCATGCGGCTCAGGCAAGGAGGTTTGTATCATTAGTCATGGTTTTATCTTGGCATTTGATTATGAGTCGTGGGTTTGACCTTGGCATTAGTCGCGGTTCATGCCAGTTGCATTTGTATGAATGTTTTTAAGTCCTTCCAACAAATCCAGTTTGTGCATGTCCTGCTATCTTTGCAAACCTTGAAACCACATTTTCTTAAGGCACTGTGTCAAATAGTTCGCGCGCCTTGACTGTGCTTTATACTTGTAGTTTATTCTTTATATTGAACAATTATGTATCTAATTTACGCTTTTGGAAGCAGAACGGTCGCGGCTACATCTGACATCTTCACATATCCTTTACGCCCAGATAGATGTTCTTACCCTATTTTGAAACATCCATGTTAAGTAGGATGATAATAAAGGTTGGGGTATTTGTCTTACCAAGTACCCCATACATTGATAGTTATGAAAGGGACTTGAGGGAACGTGAAATTAGCCGTTTTCCTTTGAATGGTACTACAAGTCATGTTTACTATCATGTGAGTAATTCACCTAGAGAAGCAAGACATTTTATGTTAGATTCTAGTGTGCCAAAGGCACACACCCCTAAGTTATAGAAAAAGAAAAGGTTGAAGAGCCTGTATCTATAATGGGTGAAAGTCAGGTTACTAGAACATTGGCAAAGGGACTTGCACTTATTAGAAACACCGATGAAAGAGATAAAGGAAATGTAAAAGATAGTTCAGAAGGAATTGCATTAAATGCATCAAAACTTGAAAATGATGAAGCTTGTCATGTTTTGCATGTAGAACAGATAGGTCAATTCAAGCAAGAATAGCCATTCTTGTATGTCTATGTTGGAGGCTTGAGGGTTGAATAAATTAAACCATTGCCAAAGAGCTTGTTCTCAAATATGTTTTACTTTCAAAAAGAATACAGAGTTTGTTGTCAAATAAGATTTCAGCTAAAATAACATTCTATTAAAATTTGATTTGTTTAGGGGCTTCATCTGAAATTAGACTAGCTTCTCTAGTAGGACCCACCTATTAGTGTGATTTCCAATGAGCCACATAAGCAAGTCAAAATTTAGAGTGTGTTGTTTAAGCACAACCTCAAATAACATGCTAGTTTATATGAAGGTGATACACAATCAAGGGGCTTCAATTCCATCTATATGTGGATCCTAGGTGTTCATGCTTTTAAGTACCCTTCATATTGTAATTTAACATTATATTACATTGAATATTTTAAGGAAACTTATATCTATATGATTGTCCAAAATTTTGGTATTATATGATAATTCAATGTGATCATGAACTAGATTGTTTATCTATGTATTACATGAATTGGGTGTTAAAATCATTTTGCTCTTGTGAATATTTTTTATTATTGTATGATTTGAGGATCCTTCTATTATGAGACTAACTCAAGATATAGTTTATTGTAATGAAGTCTATGCATAATTAATAGCACTAAGATATGCTAAATCTTGCATGTGCAATCTCCTAAATTGTATTATGTATGAAGTATGAAAAGAACTTATAAGCTAATGATAAATTTGTGATAGCACAAGCATATAAGCATGAAAATGAATAAAATTATTATTCTTTTGAATCATAACGATAGAGACATTACCTTCTATATTGATTTAATGCATTGAATGTTTCAAATCAACCATGTTTAGTTGTATTTCTTAAGAAATAGATTTCTATGAATATGAATATGATATTAGGTGTTACAACCTAGTTTACTTTTGAATAAGTTATAAAAAAACAAGTGAGAAATTTTATGTGAATATTATATGATAACTTATCTTGACTTTGTCATGATAATAGGACCTTTTTGTCTCTTGTTCCTTATAATAATCAAGTACTTAGGTACTACAATTTATGTATGTAATTTGGCATCCTAAATAATTTATCAATATAGACCTCCTTACAATTGGAATATTATAGTGTTCAATTATTTAAAAGGATTGTGTAGTGTTAGTTGGAATTTTTTGTATATTGGAAAATATTTTTATGAAAGTCAAGATAACATAGGTGATGAGTAGGACCTTGTGAAAAAACACTTACCCCTTTAACTAATTGGTGTAATTTATTCCTTAGTTAACTGTTATATTTTTGAAGATTAGATATACCATGTTAGAAAAATCCTTGTTGAAATGCAAATCTTAAGGATTAAAGTTAGTATGAGTGCACTAAGAAGACTATTAGTACATTTCTATAAAGGTGAACTAAGGGATTACAAATATTCCTAGCTAGAAATTTTGCTTTAGGTTCTTATTTTATGGCTAATTGATTTGTCTCTATTTACACCACTTAAGGTATTACTCCATATTATTGCATATGTTAAAATGATGGTGGAATTTAGGAAGGCCTAGATAAAAGATCTACATCAAGTTAACTTATGATAATAAACACTTTGTTGGAACATTGGTTTTAGATTAGATTTGATGAACCTTAACGCAAACTAGTTTGATTACTTATTAATCCTAATATAAAGTGAATGTTACCAACAATTGGTATTTATGGATTTGATCCTCTAATTTTAGTGTCTATAATAAGTCTTCATAAATAAGAATATAAGTTATTAGGTGTCGGCTATGTGTTTTAAGGATGGTAAAGAAATTGAATACGTGTTTTAGGTAAAGAAAAAACTCTTCTCATTTCAAACTTCATGTCAAGTACCCCTTTTATTTATTTGCAAGTAGATGTTTATCTAGGTTCCTTGTCTCACTTGATGGGTAGTATCTCACGAAAATCTATTTGAGAAAGCAAAACACTAGAGATAGTTGTGTACCCACCTGTACAATTGCAGAAATTTAGTTTCAAATGGAACTACATATTTCACACACTCTTATGCATCCCTCATCTATGATTTGTGAATAAAATCATGGGTAAATTTTTCAATGGGTTTTTCAATGATTATAAAAAACAATGAAATAATGCATTCGATCGAAGATACCTTCGATCAAAGGCATCATTTTTTTATTGCTTATATAAACTGAAAACTAACTATTATTGGTTCATTTGGTGGAATAACTTTAGAGATTGTGTGGTGAAGATTTGGTGGAGCAACTGCATGGTGAAGATTTACAAGAGCGACAATGACCATTTACCAATGACAGTGACCGGGACGGCTTTGAGCGAAGGAAATAGGTAAGTCCATTCTCAGTCATTCATCTGGAAATTGCAATGAACTCTATAGATTTAGGGTTAAATTGCATAGTTTAGGGCATCAAATATTTATTTCAATTGATTTAGATTTGAGTTTGAAACAAGTTTTAACTACCTTTTAATGGTAAAAGAGTTACCATATAATGGTATAAGCTTCTAAAATCTCTCTTATCACATAAAATCTAGAAATTTTTTGATATGAGAACATTCTATTTGCTGCAAATTTTTTTTATTGAAAAGCTTGTAAAGCCTCCAAAATCTCACTTATCGCATAAAAGCTAGATAAATTTTGATTTTCCAACTAGATGAAAACAAATTCTATTTTCATTTGCAATGTTTTTTACATCAATTTGATGGAAATTTTCTTTTTTATTTGCATTGTGTTATGTTGTGACTCTGTATGTAAATATTTCAAAATTAGATAATACTTATTTTTTTTTAAGAAAAAATATAGATTTGTAAGTTTATTTCATTTCATTATTTAGCAATTATTATTAACTATTTAATCTTTCCACATACAACTAGAATTTTCAGCACATGGCACCCATACACACCCATGCACAAACACATACTCTCTAACGTATTAACAGATATGGGAATTGGAAATAACATAGCTAGAGAAACAACAACAAACAAATGATTTTAGGAACGTACTCGATAAATGAATGACAATGATGAAGTCATAGGGATTGTTGTTGATAGTTCCTCCATAGTGGCCTTTGGTAGACATCTTGAAGCTTCTCCTATTTTTGATCCCTTGAATATATGTTCTTAAAAATCTTTAGGATCTCTCCAATATATGCTTCCTAATTGGGATCTTTTATCAAACTATAACACTAGTATTCCCTTATAGGCTATCCATGACATAAATTTTATCCCTAGGTAATTGTATCCAAGAGTAAATTGGAGTAAATATTGTCTAGAAGAACTTGATCCTATCAGTAAGAGAAGTTAGGCCTAGTTCATCTTCCTCAAGTTAAATTTACCATTTTCTCTCAATTTTCTCAAGGTATACTTATTATGTATCCCATAATAGTAATCTATTTATCACCATCAAATATTGCATCATATCTATAGCTCAAATTCTTTATCCTCTTGGAAGCTACAAATTCTCTAGTTCTTCCTTTAGAATCATAGTACATATGGGGCCATCTATTAAACTCAAATCCCTTGTAATCAACTCACCAATTTTAGAATGTACTAGAAAATTTATATTTTTCACCCATGAGACAAAAACAAGAACTTAGAGGTATACTTACTATTCCCTTCATAGAAATATTGTAACCACTAAATTATTCAATTAGTAAAAAATATATCATATAATTTACAATTTTTCACTTGTACTTTGGAGGTTTGTATGGACCAATGGAAGTACCTTCTAGAATGAAATGATAGGATGTTAAGAACAAATGAACCAAGTCAAGCTATTTTTTCTCCTTTTTAACTCCTTTATTAATAGTGAGTGCATTCTTGGCATGTGATCTTAGTATGGACATTTTTATTCATAATTACATATTAAAATAATTGTACTCATAATAGTTATTCCTTCATTATATGTGTTTGCATGCAATTCCTTGAAAACCCATATGGATAGGAACATTAAATCTAGGTATTTAGTTCATCAATGGTGAAGGAAACTCTATTGATGAAAATATTCATCTATTGCTTGTACAAAGACTATAGAAACTACACCTCTTATCCCCTACACGAATTGTATGTTTTGGGATTCAACTATTAAATTAGAATTTCCAAGATCAACTTCACGTCCTCCTCTGAGGTAGGTAAAAAATGTCAAGGAAATCTATGAAATAATTACTAGGCTTGATTTGTTTATAAAAAATGTTTTACTATCTCATATTCAAGTACAATCGACAGTGTATGAAGATGCAATAAAACATGAACTGTATATTATTGCCACGGATGAGGAGATTGCATAGAAATATTGAGAGGAATAAAACACACAAGTTAGTAGATCTTCTACTAGAGAAGGATGTTATTGGACTAAAATGTGTCTATATAAAAAGTATAAGGTTGGTCTACATCCATTGAAGGACACAAAGCAAGATTTTTAGCAAAAGGACTTTCACAACAAGCAAGTATAGATTACAATGAAAGTTTATATGTTGATGATTTTATTTACACTAGCAATATTGAAGTATTGTTCTTATGTGTACAATTATTGGGGTAGCAACATACAAGCATTGGAGTATTTCATATTAATAGTTTGTCCTATTACAAATATAAAAGGTGAGGAAAATAAATACCATGTGTTTTCCCATTAAATGTGAAGTAGTTCCAAAAAGTTTTAGTGTTCAACTATTGGTCCATTTTTGTTTGATATAAGTTGTATTTTAAATAATTATGTGTTGTTTTTCTAACAAGAAAGAGTTTTTCTGTGCTCAACAATTGATCTATTTGTGTTGAATATGCAAGTTAGAGCTAACAAAGATTTATGGTTACCAAAAGGTATTTGGTCCATTTAGGCTATATATAAGTTTTATTTTAAATAAAAACATGATATTCTATAAGCAACAAATGAATTTTTTTTATTCAACTACTAGGGGTAATCTTTAAAAAGTCAAAGTTTGGACACTTCTTAGTAGATGTGTTGATGTGGCAAGTTGCATGATGAATCACACCTATAAACCTTAGTTATAGCTAGATAAGAAGCCAGTCCACATTTTAAAAAGAACGATGGTCCTACAATATTCCAAACAATCGTTAAATGCTCACAAAATTAACCCACACCAAACAATCGCTACATGCTCAAAAAATTAAGCCACACCACTAGTGGTTTCCCCTCTCATTACGCGGTTGCTTTGAAATTGAACGTGTGGCCTGCCCACAATGTTTCGAAACATGAAATGACGCTCCAAAGCAATTGGTTACCTGCACGGTCCCAATAAAATACAGCTCAGCTGATTAGAAAGGAGGTCAACATCTAAGACAATTATTTTGAGTAGCTTCCCAAATTATGAAATACAACTATTTTATAATGCACGCAGCTAAGCCAGCCGTATGGTGGGAAATACGCTCTTCTCGCTGGAATTCCGCGTGCAATGATACCAAACACCAATAAAATTTAAAAGCCCGCTCAAGCTCCCACTTAACAACTCTGTGAAATTTCTTGCTACTTTCCATTCCTTCCCTGACGCTAACGCTGCCTATATAAATTTTTTGCTACTTTGCACCAAAATCGTCGGTGATTATTCATGTTTATTCGTGTTCTTCACTCTAATATGAATATGGATTTTTTGGGCAAATAATTATAAAAATAAATATAATATTAATCAGTAAGAGAGTTTATAAGAGTTTTGACATCGCCCGAAAGGTCATGTGGTGGTCCACAGTGAAAGAAAATGAAGCTCGTTCAATGTTAACAGATGAATAAAATGTCCTTTTAAAATATATACTTACTTGGTAGGGATCGCAATCGTTACAAGTATAGCCTCTTTGGGCATGAAAATCGGGGGAAAAACTAAAAAATAAAAGAATTTGAATTAATGAATTTGATGAAACTTGATGTATGTTGATCCGTTGAGCTCAGTTGGATCCCTGGCGAGTGCATTCAGCAGGAAAGCCCTGCGGGAACCTTTTACTGTCTGCACAATAATCGTAAATCATATAGTTCTTGCGCACCCATTGAAGTTTCTGCTGCTCACTCGACTCCAATGCCTCTGCAGCGTACCATGAATTCACAGAGCAATCAGAAGAGGCGGAGCATGTCTCTGCTTTGAAATTCCCATAAGAGGCGACAAAGGGAGATTTGCTCCAGTCGATCTTCACTGCTCCCCCTCTCGTTGCCCAATCGTCCGCGTTCCACAGGCTCGAGTATATTCTCATCGCTTGATTCTTCGGATATGCCACTCCCAAATCCTCGCTGTTCTTGAACACTCTCACCGGCGTTCCATCCACAGAAAATCTGTACAGTGCCAGAAACATATATTATAACTACAATGATGATGTTAAATCTAAAGGACATGAACTAGCTGATTTGATGTTTCAAGGATAATATCGACATCGCTTACATTATTTGCTGAGGATTCCAGAGCAGAGAGTAAGTGTGGAAGTCTGCTGTGGGGTCGAACCAGAGGTAGAATTGTTGCTCGCGATTGCCTTTGCCTTGAGAGAAAACATTAGTGTGCATAATATAGGGATCTCCAGACAGATTTCCCAGGAACTCGAAGTCTATTTCGTCGTGCTTATCTCCCTTGTGACGACAGCTGCACCAAACCATCAACATTTTATTACACCATAGACTATACTCTAACTCCCTGCTACTGCCCACTACTAATCTGGGGACTATAGAATGTATGGAAGAGAGAAACTTACATAGTAAGCAGTGACAGTGCCGGCCGAGTTACCAGCCACCAACTTGATTTGCATATCGATTTTGCCAAAGAGATATTCATTCTTCGATTGGAAACCCGAACCTGTTTCAATACAGCAGAGGAGGAGATAAGCATTCTGTTAAAATCGTATATATGTAGTTGCAGTAAGAAAATGAGATAAATACCTGAGGACTGATCGAGCGTGAGCTGCAACCGTTGGCCATTGTCGAGTATCTTAGCACGATCATTTCCCCATGTGATGTCAAAGTCGTTATAAAAATTTGCAGAAACAAGGTGGGAGGAGGAGAGCACAAGGCTTAGCAGGAGGAAGCATGGTAACAGATCCATTGGGAACTCAGGAGAATAGAAGAAGATGTAGGAGTAGTGATAGAGGTATGGAAGTGCTGAATGGTGATGGCTAAGGAAAATCAATGGAATTTATATAGAGGCAGCGTTAGCGTCAGGTAAGGAACGGAAAGTAGCCAGAAATTTCTGAGAGAGTTGTAAAAGTGGATGAGTTGGAGCGCGTTTTGTATTTACTGTGCGAGAAGCTTTTCGATTTGATGATTGTTTGGTTTTATTGCACGCGGAATTCCAGCAAGAAGAACGTATTCTTTCTTGCATACGGCTGGCCTAGCGTTGTGAATGATTGCCATTGATGTTAACCTCCTTTCTAATCACATGAGCTGTATTTCATTGGGACCGCGCAGGTAACCAAACGCTTTGGAGTGTCATTTCATCTGCCGAAACATTGTGGGCGGGTCCACGCGTGGAATTTCAAAGCAACACGTTCTCGGGTTTGTATTAATCGAAGCCAGGCTATCTATTCGGGAGAAACAGACCACATTGGACAGGTCTAATTGTTAGGATAGATTTTCAGCGTACAAATATATCTTAGGATTTAGGGTCTAAGCTTAATCCATTAAAACATTGGAT
>VDFB02034331.1:0-29621 GCA_007258455.2 Sequoia sempervirens | reverse complement strand
TAAATAAATCCAAAAATTGGAGTCAAACAGGTCACATCATCTAACCTATCTCATTAAATTAATTAACCATTGATTAATTTAATCTCATCTCATGTCCCATCCTCTAGATAATGCAAATTGCACATAGAAATAGATTTAATTCATTTATTAAATCTCTATTTTCTTGACAAGGCATCTTTTGGAATATTCTCTCAATTTGAATTCAAAAACTCCAAGTCAACATGTACATCCAACAAGGCAATAAATTCATCTTACATATCCTTTTCCTTGAGTCAAGTGGCATTTATTGCATTTTTCCTTCCCTCTTATATGTCATTTCAACAAAATTGAAATTCAAATTTATGCATTTATTGGCACAAACCCCAAATCTTGCACATCCTTCATCCATTCATAGCTTGACAAGTGGCATGATTCCATTAGATGAATGTTAGTCCCACATTGCTCAAATTTGGACATTCATCTATCTTAGAATTCTATAAATGAAAGGCTCATATCTTCATTTGATCATCCAAAATCCATGCAAAGTTACCATGCTAAAATACTTAGCCATTTCCATTCATCAATCTTCAGTTCTTAGCTATGTTATTGCAGATTTTGGCTTGGAGCTCTCATCCTTCATCATCAAAGTGGATCAATTAGCATCAACATCTCAATCTTGCATCTTAGGAATTGGGAAAGGGCCAATTTTCACATCAAATTGGCACCAATTCCCCCATGGGATCATGTGTTTTCTTTTCTAATTAGGATTGAATCAATATTTCATTGTTTCATTGTGTTCTTTTTTATTTTCTTTCCTATTTCAAAGTTGTAAATGGATTTCATGGGGAATCCTTGTTTTGGTTTGCATTTCCTTGTTTAACTCATTTACTCATGTTGTTTTATAGGCACCAAGGTTGGGGTTCACACATTTGGCATTAGAAGGAGGGTTGCATCTCACTTTCAATCCGTTTTCCTCAAATTTTTTGCATTTTCTTCACACAGAGAAAATTCCAACACTGGGAGCTCAACGTCGCTATATAGCATCACTGGATTTTGAAATTGTGACGCTGGACTCGTCCCACCAAAATATTTGAATTTCAAACTCCGCCGCTAGACTCATTGACCTGTAGAAATTTTCAAAAAATATTAAACTCCGACGCTGGACGAAAACTGCGACGCGGGGCAAAAAGAGCGACGCGGTTGAGCTCTCTGTCCTGACACAGAGCGACGCCGACTGGTAAGCAGTGTTGTGAGGGCACTGCTTAGAAACCAAACTGTGACGTAGTTACGAGTTGTGATACTAGGTGACAGTAAAAAGGGAAAATTTAACTTTAGCACATGCTTTTGATTTATGATTAATTTGTCCTCTATTTTTTGGTTTTTAATTTGTGTTTTTCCAGAATCTGACTGGTTTTTCCTCCTTGTAGGTTGGAGATCAAAATCAAAAGAAGGAGGATCATGACAAGGATGTTCATCAAATCAAAGTGTTTTTAAACACTATAGTGTTTTCTTAACACTTTTTCATGAAATTGTTATCTTTTTCTTCCTTAAGACACTAGTTTTCGTTAGGGCTTAAAAATATTTTTTTCCATTTCTTGCAAAAGCTAAAACAAAATTTATGATCACAACTTACTAGATTTTGTTTCTTGGATTAATAATTGAACAAATGTATTTCACTTTGTCATTTGGTGCTTAAAAAGAACTCACATTTTTCTTTGTGGATTTAAAAAGAACAAGTGTAACTTTGTTTTTTGTGAAGGCTTACTTGAACTAAAGCCATTGGAAAAGGACGTATGCGCTTCTCTCACGCTTTATAGCGATCTTGAGAATCAAAAGGTCTTTTTCATGACTTTGGGTTGAGACAAAGCAATCACCTCCACACTTTGATTTGGGTTTAAAATTGAACAAAATCTTGTGCAAGTGTGAGTGGGGGCATTTTTGTGTATATTCTCTCTCTTTGTTGCTATCAAAGATTGATTGAGTTAGGGATTTTGTTCTTCATTCACTTTTTTTTATCCTAGAGGGTCTACCTTGGGGAAAAATTACTCACCTAAGGGAATGACTCAACCGGTAACACTCTAAAGCCAAGAGTATTTCCAACTAGGATATAAATGTGGATATTGGAAGAAACGCCAATATCACACAGTTGATTCCGACAAGATGGATCTGAAAGGGGACTCTTGCCATATGGGTCAATCTCCACAAACAGAAAGTATAAAATAGAGCCCTCGTTTTGTAGTGGCCTATTAACCCATTCATCGAGTTTATCAAAGTGGTGTATTGGAACTTATATTCCAAGTAGTTACTTTCCATGTCCAATCTTGGTTAAATTATAGAGGTTAAGATTTCATTCTTAACATACCTTTATACTCTTCCCTTGGTTGCATGTAAAATCATCTCTTCTATGAAGGGCATGAGGCAAGCCCACTAAGAAAAATGTACCAATTGAGCTAGGACGTCACATTGCTTGTGGTTACAAAACACTTTGCTTGTTCGAAAACAACTTGAAAAAAAACACTTAACATCATCCAAATTTCAAACCCTTTTGAAGGACAAATATTCCTGACTCAATCTACATGTTATTGCTTTCCCTTGGGATTCACATCCTTAGAGGTTTCTAAACATTAGATTATATCTTGATTTTTCTCCTTAAGTAAACAATAGGTAAACCTTTGCCTTAAGTTCATCAAATTTCTACATAACATATCTTGTGGGATTTGAAGAAATTAAGACATTGGACATCTTAGTTTGAAAATTTAATCAAAGAAAGTGTTTTTGGTAAAATAAAGCCATTAAGCAAAGCTAAGAAAAATGAACTTTCATGTGTGTTGAAGACTCACCAAATTCTCAAAAAAGTCCAAATCCCAAAAAAAAAGTCATTGGTTCATAAATGTGTGTTCAAATCAAAACATTCTTTGGTCACAAAGGTCTATAGGAAGCATTTGCATGTTCTTCAATACCTAGATCTAGGCAAACAAAGTGTCTTTTTTTTTTAGGTTCACCTTAGGATCAAAATAAAATCAAAATCCTTTCATCCATCCTCTGAAATGTCAAAACATCATCTCACCATCACCTTTTGGAAAATCTTGAAAACATCCTTATGCTAGGCTTCTTTGGAAAAATCAAACATTATCAAATCCTTGAGATTAAATCCTTGAAAAAATTATCAAAATCACCCTTGGTTAGGTATGTGTAGATGCATCCTTTTGCATATTCTTAGTCAAAATTATCAAAATCCTCTTATTTAGCTTGGTATACATAGATGCATCCTTCTTCGTATGCTTAGCTAAATTATCATCTTATTTGAATACATGTGGGTAGATGCATCCTTCTTCTCGCACATATTCAAATCATCATCCTTTGAACAAATCTATCCCTTAGATCATTATCCAACATCTTAGGGTCTTTTTGTTCAAAATCAAAACCAATCAAGATCAATGTCAAAATCAAAAGGAAAAATTAAAATCCGAAACTTATCCGAAAGTCTGAAAAAGCCTAGCATCTCCCATCAAGATTAATCAAAAGACCATAACATCCACATCATCCATTCCTTACATCATTCATCATCATCATCATATCATCATCTTGATCCTTAAAGGTATCCTAAAACTTTTTACTTTGGGACATAAAATAAAGATCAATCCAAAGAATCAAGAGATTCATCTCCCATATTCTCAAAAATTGATCCTCATTTTATGGTTCAAACCATATCTCAATACAAGAAGAGCATGGAAGCCAACAAAGAAACACCTGCTTCAAGTGATCTTAGCCAAACAAACGTTGAAATGAATCCCACAGAATCAAGCAATCCTTTGACCATCTCATCATCCCAAAATCCGCAAGAGGAAAACCAAGGAGATGATCTTACCCTTGGAATGTCTCATGAAGAAATAACTAAAATGCTCCAAAATCTGGACAACCATAGAATCATCAACATCATGATGAGGCTCAACCCTTCGTTATACATGCTTGAACTAGCAAAACAAGGGGCCAAACTACCTTCGGATTTTGACGTGAGTACCATAGTGGAGACATCATTTCCTCCCATCTCATCCACCGTTCCCATTTCATCCACACCCCCATCCCAAAACATCATGCAAAACATTCTGCAAATCATGAAATCTATTGCTCCAACCCAACCCAATGTTAATAAGGGAAATACACTTCTCAAAGCTCTTCAAGCACACCCCCTTGTTAATAATCAAAACTTGGATGCAAATACCACCTTGGAACAAAACATACTTGAAAACCCATTGCATAAAAATGTTCCTCTCACTTTCCGTCGTGATCCATCATCATCATTTTTTAGCACAACACCTCAAACACCTCTCCTCACAAATTCGCAAGAGGAAGGAGACATGTTCGGACCAGGAGGCATCTTTGACACCACAACATTTTCACAAGAACTTGCACCCATCAAATTTCCACCTCTTCCACCATTACCATCATCATCCACATCACTCCTTGGTTTAGGGCTTCCCCATCTACCAAATATCAATCAAACCACCATCCCAAATATCAACCAAAGCATTGTACCAAATGCTCAAAAATTTTCATTGATATCGCAACAACAAATGACAAATGCACAAGCGACCACAACATCAAACACCCCCTTAACATCACAAAACATGGTCTCTCAAGGACCAACCACATCAATAGCACCATCCATCATGCAAAACACCAACACCACCCTCATGAATACCATTCCAAATCCACCCTTGCCCCCACCACCACCAACTTCCACAACATCAAGCCAATACGACGCAACATTGCAAGCTGCTTTCCAAAGAGGATACCAACACGTTCAGAAATAAAAAGCCAAACAACTAGCTGCTCAAGCTATTCAAGCCACCAAAATAGCACAAGCCACATTACAAGCGCAACAAGCCCAAGCGTTATTACAACAACAAGTAAAAGCTGCCCAAGCTGCTCAAGCATTACAAGCATTACAAGCACAAAAGGCTACTCAAGCACAAACCCTTTTACAACAACAAGTGGCATAAGCACAAGCACAAGCACAAGTGATGCAAGCTCAATATCAGGCACAACAAGCCCAATATCAAGCACAACTTCTTGCACAAAGACAGGCAGTGCAATTGCAGGCATATCAGCAAGCATTAAAGCAAAACCAAGAGCAGCAAGAAGGAGTAGAATTGGTAGCTCAACAACAAGCATTGTTGGAACAACAACAAGCACAACAACAAATATTGTTGGAACAACAAGAACAACAACAAGCACAAATATTAGCGCAGCAACAACAAGATCAACAACAAGCCTTGTTCATACAAAAGTAGGTAGAAGCCTACCTCGCTCGACAGAACATGCAGATACCATCGAACAACACACCGACCAACCCACCCATCCAACCCACGATTGAAACACCCCAAAACACTTTCATCCCACCACCTGATCCACAAAATGCTATGACAGCACAAATCAGGTTACTCTCACAATAGGTGCTTGACCTTCAATCAGGGCGAACAATGAAGACACCAAGAAACTTGTGTCCCTATCCATTTGATAGGAGCCTAGTAATGAAATTGTTCCCTAAGGGATTTGAGATCCCCAAATTTGACAAATATCGAGGGACGAGAAACCCTGAAGATCACATCAGGGAATTTCAGGTTCATTGCATGAAGTCGCATATGACAATACCTATCTAATGTGTCTATTCCCTAGGAGTTTGGCAGGCCATGCCATGGAATGGTTCTCTCACTTACCTCCTGGCATTAGAAAATTCCAAGAAATCATGGATGCATTCATAAAGAATTACGCATGCAACATTGCAATGGATGTTAGTCTAGAAGAACTCTACGCTTTAAAACAAGGAAAGGGTGAATCATTTGCCTCATTTCTAAAATGATGGTGATCCAAGGCCAATCAAAGCAAGTGGACCATGCAAGAAGAACAAGTTTTCACCATCATAGCCAACCTTGAAGGTTGCTTGGCATTTCATCTCAAGGTTCAGGGCATCACCACATATGATCAACTGATTCCTAAAGCACTTGGCATCGAAAGAGCCCTCATAACTCAACCTGAAGAATCAACATCATACCATGATCAGAAAAACAACTGCCCACCATCCAATTACAACGATAAATTTCACACGTGGGCAAGAAATAAAAACATTACTAATGATGGTTTCGTTGATGCCAAGGTGGTCATTAGTGCTCCATGCCAATACACACCCACACCACAAGTCCAAACACAACATCACAACAATCATCACACGACATACCAACCCAACAACAATCCAACCATCAATAATCTCAATGACTAAAGGAGACCACCCCAACACAAAATTTATCCCAAATGAAAAATACACCACTTTGGGGGAACCACTTGAGGACATCATGAAAAAGTTGATTGACGAAAAACTCATCAAGCCTCCTACATTTCAGAATTACCATGAACCGGATGCCAAACCTCCTTGGTATAATGAGAATAAACTTTGTGAATTCCATAAAATAAAAGGCCACACCACAAATAGTTGCATGAGACTCAAAAACATCATCCAAGATCTCATTGATAATAAAATCATAAACATGGAACAACCTATGAGAAATCAAGATCTTAAGATCTATACGAATCCGATGCCTAATCATGGCAACAAAGGGAATAAAAATTATAAAGGGAAAATCATGTGTATGAAACAGTCGTTGCCTCCCTAAATGAAGACTGTATGGTCATCACCATTAAGGGCGCCCATGCCGAAGATTGTGGAGTCACCACAAGAGGCAAAAAAGTCACCATTGTAGGATCATCCCAACCAAATAGAGTCCCTTCATCTAGATCTATTCCACATGGCTACAATGTTGTAGATCAACTTAAGAGAATGCCAACGCAAATCTCCATCATGGAGTTGTTAAAAATATCATCTGCTCATAAGAAAATCCTAGAAGAGGCGTTGGAATCATCCACTGTCCCCGTAGATCTCGATGCGAAGCAATTCCAAGCTATGGTCAGAAATATCATTACACCTAATCTTCTTACATTCTTTGACCACGATTTCCCTGCCCAACCATCTCACAACCGTGCACTTCACTTGGAAGCCATAGTACATAAGAGAAAAATCAAAAGGGTCTTGATGGATGGAGGTGCAGGTTTGAATATTTGTTCCCTAAGCCTCATCAAGCAGTTGAAAATATCAGAAGATTCCATCGACAAAGGAAAGGGCATCACAATAAGAGCATATGATGACCAAGAAATATTGTCTTAGGGCACAATCAAACTCCCTATTCAAGTAGGGCCGACTCTCATGGAAACCACTTGTTAGGTCTTGGACCTTGACTTGCCATATAATATCCTCCTAGGATGACCATGGATCCATGCAATGAAAGCAGTAGCATCAACCTTCCACCAATGTGTGAAATTTATAGATAATGGACAAGAGGTTACCATCCATGGAGAACCCGAACCTTTCTGATACTGCAAAACTCTTGAAGCAAAGTATTACAAAATCCCCCAAGTGCCAAAAAATGATGAGGGCCCATCCACACCATACATCGACCCCGCCACTCTCGCATCCACTTCTGCGACAGAGACACCCACCACTCCCACCATTCCCACCATCTCTGACATAAATCTCATCATCCAGGAAGATGGTTGTGGAAGCTACAAGCTTCCTAACAATGCTATTGTAATAGGAGAGTTACCACAATATCCTAGATCACGGGGACATCCGCAAGAAAACCAAGCTTCTACATCACAAACATCTCTGAAGACTATCCTAAATTCACAAGATGGGGAGACCTTGGCCAGGAGGTCATTGAGATAGATCCATCACACATGCTATATCAAGATGAAAGACCAGCAGCTAATTTACCAATGGATGAGACAAGTAAGGGCCTGCAAATGATGCTCACAATGGGCTACGACATAAATCAAAGACTGGGACAAAAAGAAAATGGGATCATAATACCTATCATGCCAGAGATGCGACCCATAACAAATCTTGGCCTTGGATGTACCCCTCTGAGTATAACCATACGTGGCCAAAGTCCTTCAGTTAGAACGGTTAATATTTCTCCTCAGCCAACAGTAGTAGAAGTACGTTTACCAATACCCACAGGTAGAGACATACATAACTTCATAACTAAGATCTACAATAGTAGCAATGACAAGGATACCATAACCAATCTAGCTAGGCTATTTGAGGATACCACCCTATGCATGATTAGTACCCTATCCTTTGAACCAGACCAAAAAAATCATGAGATCTGTTTAGGATATCCCCAACTGATCGACTATGATCAACAAGGACCACCAGTTCTCGACACATTCAAAAATGATGAGGCACTCTCAAAATTCATGGGATTGAGAGATAACATTCCAGATGGGGATCACAAAGCAGGGTTTATAATAGAGTTGGACACACATGCCTATTATGGGGAAATGATTGAATCCTTGGTCATAAAAGTGAGAAACTAAGAATCATATCCAAGTCCTTGAGTGAAAAATACACTGTGGCACTCTCTGACCATAAAAAATTAAAAAGAAAGGATGTATCCAACAGTGAAAACCTCTCTGAGGCACCTGAGGATGAAGGATTCAATATTCCTTTAAGAGCTATTCATCAGTAAAAGCCAGTAGTCTTGGCCGAAAAATGCAATCCTGTTAACCTAGGAATAGAGGAGAGCCCACATATCACATTCTATGCAGAATCACTATTATCAAAAGAGCAAGAACTCCTAGCAGCATTCCTAAGGGAAAGGAAAATAAACTTTGCATGGAGTTATGCTGACATGCCAGGACTTGATCCAAAGACTTTGGTTCATCACTTAGCAGTGTATCTAGAAGCAAATCCGGTCAAACAAAAGCTTCAAAAAATGCATCCTCAAATCACTCTATTAGTCAAAATGGAGCTAAAAAATGTACTAGACATAGGATTCATACAACCAATAGATTATCTAGAATGGGTGTCAAACTTGGTACCTTTTTCAAAGCCTGATGGAGCCATCAGAATCTGCACAGACTTTAGAGATTTGAACAAGGCATGTCCAAAGGATGATTTCCCGCTTCCTAACATCGACATAATAGTAGACATGACAACAGGACATGAGATGCTATCACTAATGGATAGATTTTCAGGATACAACCAAATCATGATAGCAAAAGAAGATCAACATAAGATGGCTTTCACTTGTCCATGGGGGACCTACTATTGGAACATGATGCCATTCGGCCTAAAGAATGCAGGAGCAACATATCAAAGGGCCATGACATTGATATTCCATGACATGATCCATAAAACAGTTGAAGACTATGTTGATGACATCCTAGCTAAATCCAGAAAAAGAAAAGATCACATAGCAACTCTAGGTGCCATCTTTGACATACTGGAGGAGTACAAAGTCAGACTAAATCCCAAGAAGTGTGTGTTTGGCGTACAATCTGGTAAATTGCTAGGATATATAGTGTCCATGAGGGGCATTGAGGTGGATCCAGCAAAAGTAAAAGCGATCCTCGAAATGGAATCACCAAAGACATTAAAACAATTGAGAGGCCTCCAAGGAAGACTCCAATCCATCAGAAGATTCATAGTACAACTAGCGGACAAGTAGAACCCATATTCTCACCTACTCCACAAGGGAGTAGCATACAAATGGGATACAAAATGCAAAGAGGAATTCAACAAAATCAAGGAATATCTACTGACACCACCAGTCTTAATGCCACCCATCCCAAGAAAGCCATTGATGCTATACGTGTTAGCAACAACAGCAACCCTTGGAGCTCTGCTAGCTCAGCATGATGAAAATGGAACGGATAGGGCTATCTACTATATCAGTAGAACAATGATTGGTCATGAGCTAAACTACTCATTCATCGAGAAAGCATGCCTCACAGTAGTGTTTGCATCACAAAAATTCAGACATTACATGTTGGCACATAAGATAAAGGTCATCACCAAAATTGACCCCCTCAAGTATCTACTATCAAAGGCAATGCTCATAGGAAGAATGGAAAAATGGGTGATGATAATGTCAGAGTATGACATCGAGTATGTAGAGCGGAAAGTAATCAAAGGACAAGTTATTGTAGATCAACTGGCAGAAGCACCTATTTATTCTGAGAATCCTCTTGTCTCAGAGTTTCCAGATGAATCCATCTTTAACCTCAACATAGCTGACCACTAGAAACTATATTTCGATGGCTCATACACACAACATGGGTCAGGAGTTGGTGTCTTCTTCATCACCCCACAAGGGGATTGCATACCAAGGTCATACAAATTGGCATTTCCTTGCACTAATAATATTGTAGAATATGAGGCTTTGACTATAGGTCTCAGGATAGTAGTGCAATGGAACATCATAGCTCTCAAAGTGTATGGAGACTCAGTTGATCATAAATCAAGTCAATGATGAATATCAGACCAAGGATGATAAGCTCACTCCATACAAGAAATTGGTGGAGACTCTCAAAGAATCTTTCATTGAAATAACATTTGAGCAGATTCCTAGAACCAACAAAGAGCAGCAGATGCCATGGCAACAATTGGGTCCCTATTAGACATCCCTCACAACATTCCAAAGTATGAATTCCTGATTGAGCAGCTTCTGTTCCCGCATTTGAGGTACCCAAATCATAATATTTGTGTGGAAATCTTGGCGATCCTTGGTACCATATCTACACATATCTTGAATAGGAGTCATACCCATTGACCTACCATCAAACCTAAAACGAACCTTTGTTAAAAAGGCATCCAAATTTTCCATCCTAGGTCATAATCTATACCATAGAAGCATTGAAGGTACCTTATTGCACTGTTTAAATGTTGAGGAGGCAGTAACCACTCTAACTGAAGTACACAACAGTATATGTGGTTCACACTCAAGTGGAATGACCATTGCTAAGAAACTGCTGAGGATGGGGTATTATTGGCCCACAATGGAAAGAGAAGCACATAATCATGCCAAAAAGTGTGTACAATGTCAATAGCATGGGGACCTCACCCATGCTCCAGGTCAAGAGCTTCATCCCATCATCACACCATGGCCCTTTTTGTAGTGGGGACTCGATCTCATTGGGAAAATCACACCCACCTCATCTAACAGCCATAAATTCATCATAACTACAAATGATTACTTTACTAAGTGGGTAGAGGCCATACCCATGACGTATATAACTAGAAAGAAGATTTCAAAGTTCATTTTGAACTATCTCATATGCCGCTATGGTGTTCCACAAGCTATTATCTCAAATAATGGGACACCATTCAAAAATCAGGAAGTCTGCGACTTGTGTGAGAAATTCAAGATCCAACATCACTTCTCCACCCCGTACTATCCCCAAGGCAATGGCCAAGTAGAAGCTACAAATAAGACCATTCTAAAAATCCTTAAGAAAACAGTCAATGATGCAGGTCGTGACTAGCATTCGCAGCTTAATCCTGCCTTTTGGGCCTATCGAACCAGCATCCGCATACCCACCGATGCCACCCCCTTCTCCTTGGTCTATGGATCAGAAGTCATACTCCCCATTGAGATCGAGCTCCCATCCCTTAGAATATCACTGCAAAACCTCATCACTGATGAGACTACCAAGTGTCAAAATTGAATGAGTTGGAGCTACTGGATGAGAGACATATCGATGCTCTGAATCATTTGCAAGTCTATTAGAATAGACTCAAATGGAGCTACAACAAGAAAATCAAAAGCAGGGACTTTCCAAGTCGAAGAACTAGTCTTAAAAGAAAATTAGAAAAATGTCCCAAACCAAGCAACAAAGGCAAGTTTGAACCCAATTGGTTGGGACTTTCGTCACAGCAAGTTATAAGTCAGGGGCATATAGTTATCAACACCCAAAGGGGAACCTTTGTAGGAGCCCATGAATAGCTCCCATCTCAAAAATTTATGCCTAACTTTCAAGGTATAGAACCAAAAAATCCAAAAAAATAGAAAATGTCCTGAAAAAATGGTTACTTTGGCAAAAACCTGGTAAACAGGCGTCTTGGTAACAACAAAAATAAATAAATAAAAAAAGCAAAAAATCCAAAAAAAAAAGGATTGAAAAATAATTCGTCCAATAGTGAAAACTACTTCGGTGGCACTTTGGGCAAGTGCCTTGGTGAAAACCTGGCAAACAGATGCCTTGTGTAAATAAGCACTTTCCATCCACCAGGATCTTTACAACTTGTTCTACATCATCCATCCATTATGCTTCCATCATCCATCACATTCAGGTCCCCATCCATCACTCATCCACTCACATCCGTATCATAGCTTGGTCCTGTTTTCGTATCGTGATCCCTCCTAGTACTACTCAGCCCATCCTCAAGGTCAGTTTGCCTTGCCTTTATCGGAGTAGTCTATTGCATCACACTGGGGGCATATTCTCATCGGATTAGATTCGTGTATGATCTTAAAGTCCTCAAATTAGAAACTCCAAAAACATAAAAAAATTAGAAAATCCAAAAACATCAGAAAATCAAAAAATCCAAAAACATCAAAACACCAGAAAATCCAAAAACATCAAAACATATCAAAATCCAAAAATAGGTCAAAAAGTTAATCAAAAAGTCAAAAAAAGGTCTTCTTGTTGAACTACGTCATCTCTGAGCTTGAACATAGGCAAGGTTGATCTTTGATCATCCCTTGAGACACTTAGGTCAGTCCTTTAGGAGTCTATCATAATAAACTTACATATCATCATGTATATCTTCATCTATAAATTGGTCAAGTCATCTTGTCGAACTACGTGGTCTCTACATGTATAACGTAGGAAAGGATAATCTATTGATCGTCCCCCGAGGCCCCTAGGATAGGTCTTTATGTTAGTCTCTTGGTCAAAATCTCAGAAAATCCCAAAACATTTGCAAATTTTGAAAAAATACCAAAAACAGCATCAAAACATTGCAAAAACATCAGAAAACATCCAAATATTTGAAAAATTCATTTGTCTCATCTTGTGTGCACCTGCAATAAACACCATCCATAATAAATTGATCATCATCCCAAAACTTTTTTGAAACAGTTGGAAGCAAGTCTAGCAGATTAAAAGTAAAACTCAAAAATGTCAAGTCTTAAGTCTAAGTCAGTGCATAAGCAAGTTGGTCATCTCTTCGTATTGGTAACTCATCATCTGAATTGGTCCCATATCAATCATCCCTTAGAACACGTTGGATAAATGAAATGATGTGCTGCCATCCACTAACATGTCCTAGGATGAATCCTTCCTACAATGGGCATTATCTTTTGGCAATAAGTTTTGGTTATCATCCTTAGAAAGCACATCCTCTTTCCATTAGCGGTATTGAAGAACATCAACTTGTTTGTGTGCTTGGTCTTTATCTTTTGACTTATCTTATTTGCACTCATTCCAAGGACGTCTTGATGATATCCCAAAATAGAGGATTTAGAGAAATAGGAATGGGGAAATGATCATTATCTTTTGTCTGCTATGCTTGTTGGATGTTCTTGTAACATAACCTCAGTGAATACTTGCTTTGTTAGGTATGTAGGGAAGAGGTCTAGGGAAACTTGTTGACTATTACATGGATATGTTTACCTTTTCATGTTTTGGTCTGAGATGTTTGAAACTTCTGAAGTGCATCCTAGCAAGGTTTCCATATGTCAGGTGTGAACAAGAATACTCCTATCTAATTGTCAAGTCAAAGTCCATCACACTAGGTACAACATCATCCTGGTTTCCTATACCTTGATGCATCGTACCACGTGCATTATCAAACATAAGGAAATCGGCCCTTTGAAAATCCCAATTCCTTCGTGAGTAATTATCATCATCATTTGCATTTGCATCATCTTGTGTCTTGTTGAAATGACTTCTTCTTTCCTTGCTAACCACACTAACAAGGTACTATGACAATTGATCATCATCATCCTCATCATCATCAATCCTGCATTCATAAATCATTAGCATATTGCATAAACATATCATATAGGAAATATATGCATCACATTTCCATAATCATATAAGCATAACATCATAAACATTTTTCCAAAATAGATGCATCCATCTCATTACATTTCACCCATTACATTAAATACATTACATTACATCCAAATCATAACATAACATTTACAGAAGCATTTTATAATCATTTTTGCATAATCATACATAATAGGTATATAAGCATTTAATTCATTTTCATACATACTTACATAACATCATGGTATCATCACATTACATTCATATTGCATTGTGCATCATCACATCACTTTGCATCACATACATCATCATTTAAATACGTTTAGGATAATCACATTTGTTATTCTAAGCATCATCATAATACCACCTCATTTGCACCACTCCTTTTGTATCATATCATGACCATCACATTCATATTACATCATCCATATCATCTCATAAATAACATCATAACACATTCATTGCATAAATCATCCCACATAAGCATAAATGGAATAGTCCATCATAAACAAAACATATATGCATCCATTCATAAACATTTCATAGGCATAATTTACATATCATTTCGCATGTGCACCATAGATCATATCATTTCACATATCGATCATCTCATTTTCATTATCATAATTAGACCATCATATAGATAACATCATTGCACATCATATCATAAGTTAGCATAATATAGACCTGTTAGTCATAATCATTGCATAAATATCATTAGAAACAAATACATCCATAACATATAGAAGTAAAATCATCCATGCATAAGAAAACACATTGCATCACATCAAAATTAGCTCATATATATCATCAACTATCATAGTACAAAGAATAAATCAGATCACTGTACATATGTCAATCAGTACAAAAATCCCATTGGGCTATCAAAAATGAGCCCATAAGGCACAAAAATATATATATCATCTCAATCAAGCTCGATCTTTGTGAATGCTACCCTCGCCTCTGTCACCATGACCCTTTGTAGGTTTGTGGCTGGCCCACTTTGAATACTCTGGGACCCAGTCTACTCTAGGTACCGTCTCGTGATAGGCCTGTCAATAATACTCTACCTCTTGGATAGCATCCCTATAGGACCAAACTAATACTGTACCCTAGGAGGAAGAGGCTATCATGCTCTCTCTATTTGCTGTCTGTGGCCTAGCTCAGTGGTTGCCTGTAGCTCTGCAGCCTATCTCTGCTACACAGTTTGATCTCTCTCAGCCCTCACTTGATCTCTCTCTGTGGTCACCGCCTGAACCTAGGCCTGCAGCTACGCAATCAAGGTGTCCTGTGCATCTCCTTGTCATGTTGGCTGTACTCGTGGCTGCACGTGAGGCTGATCCTCACCCTCAGCTCGTGGTGGTGGAACTAGTGGCTCCTACTGTTGATCCTACATGTGTACATCCTCATGACCTTGTAGGACTGGGGCGCAATTGGTGGATCCTATTGAATATCAACCCTAGGTCCTTGCCCTCATCCTCTCCCTATGCCTCTAACTCTGCATAGATCTGGGTCCTCACCTGGAATGGTCAGCCGAAGTGGAGGTTGGAATCAGTCTCTATAGGCCTAAGTGGTGTCGAGATCTGCTAAACCCTGATTATAAGCCCATGGTCGGGCTGTCAAGTGCCTGAACCTATCAACTGCCACTGAGGCAGGAATGTATTGTCCCCATGACACCTGTGTCATGCTGTGAGCAAATAATGCTACATATTCGTCATCAGGCTGATCCTGCGGCTCTCCAAACTGATGCTGCACGTGCCCAGGTAGGTACCTCTTGATCATGGTATGCTCCCACCCCTGCATATACCGATCTTGGTGGTAATAGAAAAGCTGATCAGCATTGTCAGCCCATCCTAGCTGACCAAAGTACGGTCGCTAAGTGAAAACTAGCATCTCATCTAGGACCCACCTCTAGTAGGGGATCCCGTGCTCACCAGTGTGTGTAAAGGACACACCACCTCTGTACCGTGCCACGAGGGCATCATCTGGCCCCATCGGAACTGGAACGACATGTGGATGTAGCACAAAAATGTGCTTCCATGCCCAGACATGAAGTAGAGTCACCCCAACCCCCAACGCTCTGACGTCCATGTATATATACTCATGGAGGTCCCTATAGAGTGAAGCTAGAAGAACAGGACCCCATGCGAAATGAACTAGCCTATCTCAGACCATCTGCTCCCAGTAGTACCCCCAGCCGGGATTGAAGTATCACCCTCGTCTGTCCAGGGCAAGAAGACCTGAAATGATAGCTGTAACTGCCCAGCGATAGAAAGGTGCTATGACCCTGTATCGCTCTAGCTCTATCTGCCTCTCGCAGAAGATGATGTCCTATGTAGCAAGGACTTTGTAGCAGGACTCGCACGCCTCGTCCATATCAAAGATCACTCATCGGCCATGAATTGGCAATCGTAGAATACACCATACATCCTTAAGAGTGACAGTAGCCTTGCCAGTGGGGAGATGAAATGAAGATGTCTCGTTGTGCCACCTCTCTGTCAGCGCTGACAACATCCCCAGGTGAATGCGCATGAGCGCTGCATATGCAATGTGCCACAATCCCACAACCCCAAGTTGATCCTAGTCCCTATCGCTCAAGTCTCGCAAGATGGCAGCCAAATCTCGTGACCTATGCTCCCAGGAGTAAAGCTCCCTCGCCGCATCCTACATCAAGGAAAGTCACTATGTTAAAAAATTTCAAAAATTTCTAGTCGAGCGCTCCAGAAACTTCCCTAGCGGCATAGTTTGTGATGGCATCGTAGTTTGATTTTAATCAAACTCTGACACTGGAGCCCAAAAAGAGAAAAAATGCAGCACCGTGGTCCACTTTCCCTTCCAGCATCGCAATTTATATGAATTCAGTGACGCTGTGTCACACTTTATCAAATCGGCTCGCCAAACCCGAGCCCAGTGTTAGAGTTTTTAAACTCTGAACTGCACCGCTATGGTGCAAAACAACACCGCACGACACAGTTTGAATGTCGAGCGGGGCTATATAGTGCCGCTAAAAGTGAGCTGTCTCTTTAAAGCATTAATTAAAGCATTAATTGAAAAACAAAGCTTGGGTAAGGACCATATATCGGTGCCCCGATGCTAGGTGGCCGCTGGTATAACAGTCCTTTATTTGGATTTGGATTATATAGAAATGAAGAGTTTCCATCGAGGGATCCTCACAATTCCCATGAACAAAATAACCTATATAGATTTGGACTCTCATTCAAACCCAATCCCTAAAATACGAAAGAGTTGAGGATCATCTGGATTAAGGGATAAGAAAGGCCAAAGAAAAATATATTATGAATAAAGAAGGACTCAAAAAAATGTTGAAAATTCACAACATAGGTCTATGGAGTAAACACCTTGAATGGTGCATTTTACTAATGCAAATGAAGTTTCTACTTCAACTAGAGAATTGACTGATCAAGAGTTTAAAAAAAACATAGAATGAATGTTAGCACAAGTCGAGAGGCTTAAGATGATAAGAAAAAATAATCATTATCTCAAGATTTGTTTCACTTGAAAAACCATACTACTTCCAATATGACACAATATAGACCTATCTGTAATTAGGTTGGATATGGGAATACAAGTGGTGATCTGAAAAGTGCCCCACAATATAGCTAGAAATCTTGGAAATACAAATAATGCTCATCATACATAGAAAAATGTTTATGTACCACAAGATTCAAATTTAATGAATATTCCAAAGACATCTCAGCCTATTGGGAATACCTATCCTTTCCCTCGCAGCCAAGGAGGAGTGAGATGTCATAATCATGGATATAATCAATATACTAGGCAACACCAATATCAACATCAAGCTCTAAATCAAAATTTACAAACCAATATGAATCCTCCTAGAGGGGTTAATCAAAATGTGTTGTGAGGTATGCATCAACATCAACATCAACAAGGACCCCAA
This sequence comes from Sequoia sempervirens, assembly GCA_007258455.2. Classification (NCBI taxonomy): domain Eukaryota; kingdom Viridiplantae; phylum Streptophyta; class Pinopsida; order Cupressales; family Cupressaceae; genus Sequoia; species Sequoia sempervirens. Next base: position 11,827 of record VDFB02034331.1, on the reverse strand, counting down.
AATCAACAATATAAGCCTCATCAAAGGAAAAATAAATATGCAAGGAAACCTATGAATATATATAGATTTAGAAAACTTGATTTCTTTGGCATTCAAGGATACCCAAATGCAATTAATAATGATGTAAGGAATGCAGTCCCAAAATTCTCTGGGAACCTTGCTATCTCAAGGGAGTGTCACACAAGGGCATTTGAAATGGTCATGGACAATTTTGACATACAACATGATGATTTTTACATGAAGTTGTTCATGTAGTCATTAATTGAGGATGCAAGAGATTGGTATAAAAATTCACCCCATGCCTCAATCAACTCTTGGGATGATTTCAAGAGGATATTCAAGGATTAGTTTGGGGATCATAATAATCTAAGATTTTCTCTATGTGAGCTAACAAATATTCAAAATAATTGCAATGAATCGGTTGCAAATTTTAATACTATATTCATGAAGTTCAAAGAATTCCACCTAATTTGAAGCCCATAGATCCTATGTGCCTAGTGTTCTACTTGAATGCATTTGATCCAAAGACAATTTATGAACTTAGAATAAGGAAGCCACCTACCCTTACCGAAGTATTCAGAGCTTCTTTAAATATAGAAAATAATAGAAATCCTTAGGGAAGATTGGTAGAAGGGATGAAGTTAAAGTAGTGCAAAACCCTAACACCCATCAACATAAGCAACTAAACCGTTATAGAAATGAGAGGCCAAGATTGCATGATATTTCTTAGAAAAATAATTGGAAGGATAGAAGACCCTTGAATAGTGATCTAAAGGAAAATTTCAATAAAGATATTTGTGATCCACTAAAAAGGCATGGTGCTAATATGGTGGATAATACCCCATGGTGTGTACCTTGTAATTTACCTCATTCCCCTGAATATTGTATAGTTGTATAATCAATCCTAGAAAATGAAGTATTGTATGATCAGGAGAGAGATGACCACACTATCAATATGCTAGAAATTAGACCTCATGGGGTGAATAATAAATATTTATCTTCAGAGGAGAATGGTTTTGAGTATGATGTAAGTAACTAGAGGTATAATATTCATCTGGGTCAACAAGAGGTATTTTCTAATCAAGAGAATGATAATGTATGAAGTCCTTAGATTGCTACTACAAAAAATCAATCAAGTCAAATCCAATTGAGAAGACCAACTAAGAAAGAAATAAAAGCACTCATAGTTGTTGTTGTGGAACAAGCTAGAAGAAATTATAATCTCAAAAATATAATTGTAAACTCATATCAAGGGATCCTTGGGGATTTGTTTGTAAAATACCAACAAGGAGATGAGAACATTACCTCATAAATTTAGAAGAAATATGAAGAATGGAAGGTCTTAGAATATTAATCAAAAGTATGTTCCAAAAAAAGCAATAATAGGTGATCAAAATAGAACAAGAAGTGATCCTAAGTAGCAAATGAAAGAGAAATTTTTTTTCTAAAAATGAGGTGGGTAAAATAAAACCAGTAATAAAAACACATTCTTTTGATATAGCACAAGATTTATATCAAATTAAGATGTTAGTTCCTTTGTTGGAAATGATGAAAGTTGATGAGTAGAGGAATAATTCAATAAAGTTGATCTCAAATGTGTCAAATAATCTTGGAGGTCACAATGAAAAGAAGAGGTAGAAAAGAATAAAGGGCATGTTAATAGTGTCAAGGGAGGAATTATGAAAACTCTAGAGATATACTTGGGGAACATTTTGATGAAAAATCCATCTTAGGTTGATCCTTTCAATACCACATTATTAATAAACAAAAAATTGGTACAAAATTATATGATTGATTTAGGGGCAACAATAAGCATTATGCCCATGACAGTCATGAAAGAGTTGGTTTTGTGGGTTGATACCACATATGGAAAGTGATATGTCATCGACAATAGATCTACCCCTATTATTGGTGTCATATGGGATGGAGAGTTAAAATTAGATTCTTATCCTAAAGCCACATATAAGACTGACATTACAATGGTTTTTTGGAACACAATGATCTATTAAGAAGGGGTTGAATCAATAGATATTAAAAATTTAGCTCTTAAAACCTTTTATCCAGACTAATTTCTCTAACCCTTAATGTGGAGATATTAATCATGTGATACATAAATATGCATGTACACAAAAACATCACATAACACCATGTATACATGGAAAACCTGATATGGGAAAAACCATGGTGGCTAAGGCTACTTGATTCTATTGCTCAAATCTAGTGTCACAATTCAAATATCTATTACAATGTTTTAGAGATACAACCCAAGGAAGCATCAACTAAATAATTTAGAAGCAACCACTTCAAGGATGCATCAACACCCTATTTTAGGACCTACAACCTGAAGGATGCAACAACACCCTAATTTAGAACCCACAACTTCAAGGAGACTACAATCCCCTGATCTGAGCCACAACTTAGTACAACATTACAAATTCATATATGCATAAAATTTGATTCTACTCAACCTATAATGCATCATTACATTTAGTACTTTGTTTATTTTACTGCAATAGACACTTTGTTGCTTGAAGTTGCACACTCAACAACACATACCTCTACTTTGCACTCTGCTCTGCTCTACACTACACTTTCTTCCCTTTCTACAGTGTCTCACACATCTACACTCTCCTGAATTCCAACCTAGATGATGTTCTATTTTATAGTCTAGGACTGTAAAAATGCATTGTCTATCTACTACACATCTCTCTCTTTCTAACAGAAACACAAAATTTACTTCCTATCTTAGCAGCATGCTTCTGCAAGATTTTACACTATTCAACACTGCATACAACTACAAGTTGTTCCCTATATTTGTGCATGCTTACTACAACCATCTAACATTGCAATATTTGATTGTCTTCTATCTCCAATGACTTGCAATCTCTACCTTGATATCCTCTCTACTGTTCAGATCATCTCAAACCTTCTTCTAGGGTTTCCTTAGCTTGCAAACTTTACCAACAAGCTATCTTTTCCTCAAGCCACACACCACTATCCAACTCATCATAAATTCATCTAATAGGGTCTATCAGATATCTTCATTGTCACTCTACCACAACATCAAGTTGATTCCACATTTAATTATGGTGCAAAGAATTTGCTAAGAATAGCATTCTGTGAAACCCTAAAATATGATATGCATTTAATGTATTCTTGTGATCATTCAATCTGATTCTAATCTTGATCACCTTTACAATTTGTTCCACCACCATGAAGATAAAATATTCATTTATTTGGTCACTTGGTGTAGCTAGACCAATTAACTCCTTCCTCTATCTCGGTTACCAAACAAAATCCATGTTCACATGGACCAGACCATTATAGATCTTCAAGTTTGAATAATGGCCATTGATCTTCGCTCTCATGCCAAGATCCTCAGTTAATCTCAACACCTTTAAATCACCACCATTTGATTAGCTTCAGTTTGAATATCACCATTGATCCTCATCTCATGCTAGTCTCTTATCGTTGTCCAATCTTTACCACTTGATCTCCATTTTCAATTGATGATATCACTCTATCGCTAGCACACTTTACCACCTCTCTTGGAAACAAGCAGGTCACACCAATATGCTTGCAACTTTATCTGATCGAGCCCACAACCTAAATTTCATCCATGTCATCACCACATAATTCACAACAACGATGTGAATTAGCACACCGAGCAATTTTTCTTTGCCACCGATCAATCTTTCATCACAAATGACTCACATTGACTTCTTGCCTTATCAATTCATTAGTGGAACATCTTTCAGACTCCCATCAATACATCAAAGTCACATTGATGAGAAATCCTTTCACTAGCATCATCCAATCTATCTCATGCAATCTGCACTATTCCCCAATGACCTCACGGGTCTTTCTCGGGCCCCACCAACATCTCAATATGGCTAGCAGGCTACTACCGTCTGTACACCTCTGACATCACCATCCTATTGGGTCCTACTTAGCTTATCATTCCAATGAGGAGACATGCTTCAAGGTCCTATTGATACACCAATGTCACATCAATTAGATAGCCATCATCGATATGGCGTTGTCATGCCAATAGAGTGACCATCAGACCATCATAGAGAATCCAATGTAAGTCCCACCGAACAATTCCTATCGCCTCATTGAACCTTCATCAAGTCATTGATGAGACTTCTGCTCGACTCCTGCTAACATTGAAGTTTCTCTCTGATTTGCTAGAGATGTATAACCTTGAAGTGCTAGGAAGAGGGGTCGGTCAACCTAATGAATTTAGTGACACAGGTGATAAACTATGTGACTGGTTACCTATTGTTGATATTCAACACTAAAATAGAACTTTTGTGAACTCCATGTTTGTAATTTCTGCACATGAAGGGTTTAACTGATAAACCCTACACCGACATCATGAACAAATGAATGATGACATCTCCATTGACATCAAGACCTAAAAAATACCTTTCTAGAAATATCTCGAGAAACCCATCATGAATCTACCACTCAATTCTCCATTAGATCCACTTCTCTCTCATTCATCTTCTATCATCATGCCAACATACTCCTTTTCGTGATTTGAACTTTTGACATGAATGATGTCTATATGCGCTTCTACATAGGATCAACACACTTCTCCTCTAATCCCCTTTTGACATCAATGACAACATATTGCAACAATTTCCCCCTTTGTCATTTATGAAAAAAATTAAATGCTCAATGATACTAATTAATCAATTCAACATTTGTATGAGTATAATGTTTACTTCTACTTATGTTGTTGATTTCTCCAATGCTCCTCTTCATTACTTCTACGTATGCTACTGCTTTCCCCAAAGCTCCTCTATTGAGCATTTGCATACTTTCTCCCCCTTTGACATCAATGGAAAAGGGATCACAAATTTCTCCTCTTCTTTGTCTCAGGTCACCATACATCTATAGCCTTCACTTGTCTTTAGCAATGGAAAAGGGAACTTAGCTCCCCCTTTGATTGATACCAATTGAAAACATTTTTTTCTTTCATACCAACTATTGCATTCAACCTTTTTACTACAATGGAAATACCATATGCTTCAACTGCTCTGTACCAATTGATTAAAAAAATATCTGATGCTAGTTGAAGTGTCATTACATGCTTTGTCCCAAACAAATATGATAACAATTGTAGATATTTTGATTCATGCTCTATATCAATTGAATCATATTCTAGACACTAATTGGTGACATCATGCCTTGCTATCAATTATCATTTTGATACCAATTGTGAATGTTTTCACTTTATGTTGTTGTAACAAATGATATCCTAGATTGCACTGTATCAAGTATAACATTTCTTTGATACCAATAGCAGCCCCCCTTTAGACCTTGCAACATTCTCATGAGCTTCATTTTGAGGACTTTGAACCAACTACTCTGTTCTAAACCAATTTATAATGTTCTGATACCAATTTGAAAACATTATACACATAACAACTTCCTTTTAGGAATAACTCTTCTTCTTGCAAGCAAGAAGAATTTCTCTTAATAGAGCATGTACACCACCTTTTTGTCAATGACTAATACCAATGGCCGATATCAATTTCTATATTTGACAATCCACTTCTCTGTTGATGTTCTTACCCTTTGATGAGCATTTCAAAGAGAAAGAATGTGACCAAAAAATTTTAACCATCAAGTCATTAGAAATTTGTAAAACATGTTTTACTTGACTTGATCTCTTTCTTCTCTTTCCAGGGATGAATGAAATATCAATTTAGCTCCCCCTAGATCCATGCCCCGTCACTACAAATTATTGATGTAAGGTAGCAGCAACCATATGGAGTGTTCTCTACTAGTCTTTATCTCTCTAGACCATCTTGTGCACCTTCTCTAATGCATCAGCCTTCTTTTCAACAACATATGAACCATTCTTCACTCTAGAAGATGTATCTTTCCTTGTATTCTTCCTCTTGCTCTATACTACTTGTCTCACAAGATCTAATCTGCAGTCTTTAGCTATGTGACCAAAGTTGTCACACTTGTAGCATACTACATGTATATTCCTTATAAGAGTAAATGAATTTCTATTTACATGTTTTTGGCTCCTTCTAGGTGCAACTCTACACTCTCTAGCTCTATGACCATACTAATTACAAGCATAACACTAACCACTAAAACATGGGGAGTACCTGGTCATAACTCTACCTTGTGCAGGATTAGGAGATCTTCTTTGATTTGACATCTTTGCACATCTCATCCTTGGGGTTCCATTCTCATAAGCTCCCATAATATATTTGTCCTTTTCTTTGATACCTTGGAACTGCTTTCTTCATCTTCTTCCCTCCTATGGTCATCTTCTTTCGATAAGAAATGTTTGAATAATTATTCCTTTGATTGTGTGCAATAGGTGTCTCTTCATCTTCAACTCTCTTATTGGAAACAATCTTGTTTTCTTCTTTTTCTTTCTTCACTCCAGTAGTTCCTTTCTTTCATCTTCCATTTCTAGAGGTACTTTCACTGGAGCAACTTGTGTAGGCTTCCTCTTCCTTTGTGCAACATCCTTCTGCCTTAAATATGTCATACAATTTTGTAGAAGTACTAGTACAGGAACTCGTTCCTTTCTCAAACCCAAGGCCAAATTTTTTTTTGGGTTTTGATGGCTTTTGTGATTTCACTAATTCATCAAGTATCTCAGATCCACCTTTCAATTTCAGGCCTTTTTCAATCTTCTCTTTAGCAATTGCTAAATATTTTCTCAAGGCCTCTACTTTCAACTTTATGCACTCTTCTAATTTAAACTATAGTTTAGTCTGAACTACATCGTTTTCTCTTCTTTCATCTTCCACCTCAATCTTTAAGCAGATCATCATCTGATTAGATTCTTCAAGACTATTATTCATTTTTTCTATCTATTCTTGTGGATTCAACTTTTGTTCTTTATTTTATTTTCTCAATTTCCTAATCTCATTCAAAACACTAATGAGTTCTCTTTCTAGGTCTACTCCTTCATTATCGAAGGTTTCATCTTCTTCATCTCTATCAAACCTTTGAATCTCTTCATCAGAGGTTGTTGGAAATGGGTCAACCCCATAGAAACTTCCATGTTCATCATTTGATCTACCACTAACATTAAATGACCCATTTTCTTCACTTGCATTCATATTATTTTTAGTGTCCTTTTCCTTATCAAAATCATTTACTTCATCATAAAAACATTTAGAAACAAAATGATTGTGATTACCTATATATTTTCTGAAGCTATTTCTTGATCTTCTGAAGGAATCAACTTGCTCTTCACTGGGCTCTTGTGATCCGAAGGTAGATGTTTCTTCTTCATCATATCTTGTTGCAACTTCATTTGTACTTATATTTTTAGATTCACTTTCGTATTTCTAAGTGAATGTATTCATTTATTCTTTACCATCCTCTTCATACATTCTCTTCAACTTGTTCTAGACTTCATGTGTTGTTTGATAATGCGTGACTTTGACCAACACGGAGCTTGATAGTCCATGAAGAATTATATCTCTTTTTGTAACTATAGACACGTAAAATATATTGATTGACATTGTGCATCTAATCCTGACTTACTAACATCGTTTCTTCCTGAATCATCCCTCAGTCTAACCATTTAATCAAATTCCCCTATCTGATTAAATTCATCAATATTCCTCTCTTAATTAAATAAATCATTTTATCTAATTAAGTCAATCCATCTAATCTAATTATCCCTATTTAATTAAATAATCAATTTATTTGATTAAATCTCTAAAGTCTATCCATTAAATTAAATAAATTAAACCTTATTTGATTTAATCTAACACCATCTCTTTTAATTAAATAAATCAAAATCCTTATTTAATTAACCTCTTGTCATATTCCTCTCTTGTTTGATTTAAATAAATCCAAAAATTGGAGTCAAATAGGTCACATCATCTAACCTCTCTCATTAAATTAATTAACCATTGATTAATTTAATCTCATCTCATTTCCCATCCTCTAGATAATGCAAGTTGCACATGAAAATAGATTTAATTCATTTATTAAATCTCTATTTTCCTTACAAGGCATCTTTTGGAATATTCTCTCAATTTGAATTCAAAAACTCCAAGTCAACATGCACATCCAACAAGGCAATAAATTCATCTTACATGTCCTTTGCCTTGAGTCAAGTGGTATTTATTGCATTTTTCCTTCCCTCTTACATGTCATTTCAACAAATTTGAAATTCAAATTTATGCATTTATTGGCACAAACCCCAAATCTTGCACATCCTTCATCCATTCATAGCTTGACAAGTGGCATCATGCCATTGGATGAATGTTAGTCCCACATTGCTCAAATTTGTACATTCATCCATCTTGGAATTCTTTAAATGAAAGGCTCATATCTTCATTTGATCATCCACAATCCATGCAAAGTTACCATGCTAAAATACTTAGCCGTTTCCACTCATCAATCTTGAGTTCTTAGCTAGGTTATTGCAGATTTTGGCTTGGAGCTCTCATCCTTCATCATCAAAGTGGATAAATCATCATCAAAATCTCAATCTTGCATCTTAGGAATTGGGAAAGGGCCAATTTTCACATCAAATTGGCACCAATTCCCCCATGGGATCATGTGTTTTCTTTTCTAATTAGGATTGAATCAATATTTCATCGTTTCATTATGTTCTTTGTTATTTTCTTTCCTATTTCAAAGTTGTAAATGGATTTCATGGGGAATCCTTGTTTTGGTTTGCATTTCCTTGTTTAACTCATTTACTCATGTTGTTTTGTAGGCACCAAGGTTGGGGTTCACACAGTAATATTATCATCATATGCCTTATTTTCAGCTTCAATTAATGGAGGTGTAGCAAAACCTATGTATCCATTTACAACTAGCATCCAAACATAAAATCCTATGGATCCCAAATATCCTTCCATCAATGAGCTCCAAAAAATATATCTTGATGCATCAAAGATAGGTCCATCATATGCAAGTAAACTTTCTTGACTAACCATTATGTTCACTCTACCAAGATCTACCTAATTAGTTGATTAATCTTCTCCTAGGGAAGCTAGGGTTTTGATACCAATTGTTGGAACACAATGATCTACTGAGAGGGGGGTGAATTAGTAGATATTAAAAATTTATCTCTTAAAACTTTTGTGCAGACTACTTTCTTTAACCCTTAGTGTGTAGATATTAATCATGTGATACAAAAATATGCATGCACACAAAAACATCACATAACACTATGTATACGTGGAAAAATCGATATGGGAAAAACCACAGTGACTAAGGCTATTTGAGTCTACTACTCAAATCCAATGTCACAATCCAAATATTTGTTATAATGTCTTAGGGCTACAACCCAAGGAAGCATCAAATACCTAATTTAGAAGAAACCACTTCAAGGATGCATCAACACCCCTTTTTAGGAGCTACAACCCCAAGGATGCAACAACACCCTAATTTAGAAGCCACAACTTCAAGGAGACTACAATCCCCTTATTTGAGCCACAACTCAATACAACATTACAAATTCATATATGCATATAATTTGGTTCTACACAACCTATAATGCATCATTACATTTAGTACGCTGTTGCTTTCACTCCAACACACTCTACTGCTTGAAGCTGCACACTCAACATCACATACCTCTACTTTTCACTCTACTCTACTCTACACTACACTTTCTTCCCTTTTATGTAGTGTCTCACACATCTGCACTCTCCTAAATGCAAACCTAGATGATGTTCTATTTTACAGTCTAGTACTTTACAAATGCATTCTTTGTCTACTGCACATATCTCTCTTTCTCACAGACACACCAAAAATACTTCCTATCTCAGTAACATGCTTTTGCAAGATGTTACACTATTTGGAACTGCATGCAACTATAGGTTGCTCCATCTATTCGTGCATGCTTACTACAACCATCTACCATTGAAAATATCCAATTGTATTCTATCTCCATCAACCTGCAATCTTTACCTTGAGATTCTCTCTACCATTCAAATCATCTCAAACCTTTTGCTAGGGTTTCCTTAGTTGCAAACTTCACCATCAAGCTATCTTTTCCTCGAGCCACACACCATTGTCCAAATCATCATAAATTCATCTGATAGGATCTATAAGATATCTTTATTTTCAATCTACCTCAGCATCAAGCAGATTCCACATTTAATTCTAGTGTAGAGAATTTTCTAAGAATAGCATTTTGTCAAACCCTAAAATCTAATATGCATTTAATGCATTCTTGTGATCATTCAATCTAATTCTAATTTCAATCACCTCTGCAATCTATTTCATCTCCTTGAAGATCAAATCTTCATTTAATTGGTCACTTGGTGTAGCTAGGACAATTAAATCCATCCTCTGTCTCAATTACTAGATGAAACCTCTGTTCCCATAGACCAGACCATTGCAGATCTTTAAGTTTGAATACTAGCCATTGATCTTCTCTTTGGCACCAAGATCCTCTGTTCATCTTGGCACCTTTAAATCACCACCATTTGATTAGCTTTTTTTTTACTAACGACATTGATCCTCATCTCATGCTAGTCTCTTATCGCGATTTGATCTTTACCGCTTGATCTCCATTATAGAACTATCATATCGCTCTATCGTTGGGACACTTTAACAACTCTCACCAAAACAAGAAGGTCACATCGATATTCTTACAATTTTATTTAATTGAGCCCACAACCTACATGCCATCCATGTCATCACCACCTAATTCACAATAGTGATGTAAATTAGGACATTGAGCAATCGTTCTTCGCCACCTTTTAGTCCTTCATCATAAATGGGTCTTGCTGACTTCTCATCTTGTCACTCCATCAGAGGGACATCTTTTAGACTCCCAATGATACATCAAAGTCACACCAACGAGAAATCCTTCCACTAGCATTATTCAATCTATCTTGTGCAATTTACATTGTTCCCTGTTGACCTCATGAGTCTTGCTTGGGCCCCACCAACATCTCAGTAGGGCTAGTAGGCTACTACTGCATGTACACCTCTAACATCACCATCCTATCAAGTCCTACTTAGCTTATCAATCCATTGAGGAGACATGCTTCAAGGTCTTGCCAATACACCAATGTCACATCAATGAGATAGACATCGTGCTATTGAAGAGACATTAACTAGACTCTCATTGATATGACATTGTCATGTCGATAGAGTGACCATCAAACCATTAGAGAGACTCTTATGCAAGTACCACTAAACAATTCCTATCACCCTAATGAACCTTCATCGAGTTGTTGATGATACTTTCACTTGAATCCTAACAACTTTGAATTTTCTTACCAATCCATTGGAGATGTATAATCTTAAAGCACTAGGCAGAGGGGTCGGTCAACCTCATGACTTCAATGACATAGGTGATAGCTTTTGTGACTTGTTACCTACTATTGATAGTCAACACCAAAATAGATCTTATGTGAATTCCATGACTATAATTTATGTGCATGTAGGGTTTAACTGATAAACCCTAGACCAAGGGCATGAACAAATGAACGTTGACATCTCCATTGACATTAAGACCTACAAAATACCTTTCTGGAAATCTCTCGAGAAACCCATCACAAATATTCCACTTAATTCACCATCAGATACACTACTCTCTCATCCATCTTTTGTCATCATTCCAATAAGCTACTTTTCCTAATTTGCACTTTTGAAATCAATGACAACTATATGTGCTTCTGCACAAGATCAACACACTTCTCCTATGATCCCCTTTTGACATCAATGCCAATATATTCCAACATGGTTGACATTCCACCATACTATGGAATGTTACTATCAAGACAATGGACTACTATAGTTGGAGGGATTGTTCAATTGGATTTATCATATGAAACTATGCCTATTAACGAAAAGG